>BQNB010019190.1:0-67175 GCA_026074375.1 Tanacetum coccineum
TCATAAGCTATAACCACAACATTAACAATATCAGGGTTCCATCCAGGAATAATCCTAGAACCTTTCGAACACAACACGCCATTTGACGTCCACTTCCATTGCTTGAAAACTTTAGAACAAAGATTATGAAGATTAGAATCAGCTACATGTGACTCGAGAATCGCACATAGGCAAAGATTGTTATCAAACATAACCTGACGAACCTCCTTTTGTTTTGGGACTTGGTTCATGTCCCGAATATTCCATGAAGCAAGATTATGCATTAAGAACCGAATCAGTAGGAGTGCTTGCCCCTATATTAGATAGAACTTGCTGTTTATGAATCTTCGGATCAGGTTCAACATAAATATCCTCCACTTCCTCATCATCATCTTCATTTAAGGGATCATTATGGGTTTGAGAGGATTGCGACTCAGTAACATCAAGGACTCTATCCTTTTCCATTAGAGAGTCAAATGAGTTGCGAATTTCAACCAAGTTTATGTCTTTGTCCACATAAACTGGCTGTCGACTTTGCTGTTGTTTATTATTTCCATTCTGACCATCATTACTAGAAAACGATGCCTCCTTATCATTCTTCTTTTGGACATGCCGGAACACATAATTAGGTGAGGGTTTAGTAATTAATAGTTTATAAGTAGGTGGTTAAATTCTCATAAGCTCAGCTTATGTCTTGACTTATATTGCATTTTAGCTTATTGGATTTTTGAGCTTTAAGTTTCTTTTTCTGAGTTTGCTGTTTTTAATCATAAATTTAGATAGCTTAAAGTGTTTTTAGTTAGGGTAGCTTGTCATTATTCAGCTTATAGACATCATAAGCTACATAGGACAGCTTTTGGTTTTAGATTTGAGCTTATATTGAGCTTTGTGCAAGTGATTTAGTGTAAACAAGCATAAGTGAGTTTAAAAGCCCACTTTCTGTAATCAGTTCTTCAAAAGCTCTTTTAAAGCTTATCCTTAAGTTTCAGCTTATGCTCCCTTTGTTAAAATAGCTTAAAAAGTATGTTTTTCAATTTTGTGCTTTTAGTTTTCAAAAATAATAAAAAATGCAAAAAATGGGTGTATGCCAGACTCGAACCCGTGACCTTCCACTCAAATGCCCAACGTGTTAACCAACTTGCTTCAATAGCTCATCCATCATCCCTTCCTTTCATCTAATACTTGTACTTGTTTTTCTTTTCCTTTTTCTTAATAAGCCGCAACTTAAAGTAGCTTATTAGGAGCTTATTTGTTTAGCTAGTAGAGTTTTCTTATTTGTCACTTAAACTTTGTTGCATTTTGGAATTTTCCTAAATTTTTCGTATTTTTCCATTTAGTAGATTATTTTTAATCATTTTTCCAAGGTTTTAATTTTCGAAAATACATTAAAAATATAAATAATTTTCAGAAAAATACAAAAAAAATAGTTTTTAGTTTTAGAAAAATTAGTTTTAGTTTTACATTCAGTAAAATCATTTTTACACCTTTTAAATTTTTATTTTCATTTTTAAGTTTTTAATTTTAATTTTAAAAATAGGATTTTAATTTTAAAAATAGTTAAAAATAGTTTTGTGAGTTTTTATGTTATTTTAGACTTTTCTAGGTTTAAAAATCCTTTTTCTTAATTTTTAGGACTTAATTTGCTATTTTTTAGGATTTAATTAGATTAAAATAGTTTTTAATTCATAATAAATTCAAAAATAATCAAAAAAATATTTTTCTTTTTCTTAAAATTTTATTTAGTCTTATTTTAGGTTTAGAAATTTTGTTTGCATTTTTAGGAGTTAATTTTAATGTACTTGCTTATTTGTCGCGTTTTATTTGTTCCGATTATATATCTATAGTTAATTAAATGTTTTTAATTGCTTATTTTAATTGTGATTTTAAATTGGTAGTTAAAGCTAATTCAAAAATATTATTTTCCCTCATTCACATCATAATCCAAACTAAGGCGTGGTTTTCAATTTTCATAAGTCATTAAGGAAACGACCCGGGAAAGCATACTTCCCGGTTAAATATACGTATTATATTATATTATATATATTTTGAAGAATTTCCTTTTTACCTTTGTCCTCAAGGGTGAATTGGGAATTTTCCATAGTATTATATATAATATATTATTTTACGTGTGTTAAAATTGACGAATCAATTTTTGGCGCCGTTGTCGGGGATTTGTGATTAAGATTCTTTCGTTTGAAGTTTGTTGATCGTGTTTTGGAGAACCTTTCGTTTTCGAAAGTTACGTTTTTAAGAAAATCAAAAATAAAAAAAATATATATCAAAAATAAAAAGTAAAAAATATTTTTCTTTTCTTTTTAGTATAAGTAGAAGATTAAAAAAATATATATATATACAAAAATATTTTCTCTTTCAATTTTAAAAATAAACAAAGTTGGTAAAAGAACACCAACAAATAATACCTTCAATTGAGGTATTATTATAATAAGTTCCCAAATCGAACCAAAGATTCAAAAACTTGCCATTTGTGTCATTTACGAAGTACGGCTCACCTTAAAAAGTAAAATTTTTAAGAGCTACCGTGAAGTAAATTTGATTATTTGGTTTAAGTTGTCTTCTCGTTATCCGTTAATTTAGTTTGTTTAAAAAAATAAAAAAATAATAAAAATATAAAAATAAAAAAATTAGTTTAAATTTAGTTTAAATTTTCTTTTTCTACTTTGTGCATGCGCACTCGTTCTCAAACCCGCAACCGTAACCATCAACAACAAAGCCAACAGGCTGTTGTTCAACCATTTCATTTAGAAGAACCTTTTGTTAATCCTCCATTAGTTCCGATGGCTGATAACCGGACTATGGCACAATTGCTCCAAGCACCCACCGAGGGTTACGAGGATGCAATTGTAATTCCCGAAATCAATGCTAACTTTGAGTTAAAGCATGGTTTGATCAATCTTGTTCAAAACAAACAGTTTTTCGGACATGATAAAGAGGATCCACATGCTCACATCCGTTATTTCAATAAGATTACTTCAACAATGAGATTCCCGAACGTCCCGAGCACGTCAATTAAGCTTATGCTTTTTCCGTTTTCTCTTGAAGGTTCAGCCCGGATTTGGCTAGAAAAAGAACCTCCTCGATCAATTTTGACATGGGATGATCTTGTTTCAAAATTCATTAATCAATTCTTTCCTCCTTCAAAAACGACAAATCTTCGTAACGAAATCACGAGATTTCAACAAAGATTTGACGAAGTTTTATGAGGCTTAGGATCGATTTAATGACCTTCTTCGAGCATGCCCACATCACGAATTTTCAGAATTACATCAATCGGATACGTTTTACAATGCTTTTAATGCTAATGATCAAGACTCATTGAATTCTGCTGCGGGTAGAAACTTTTTGGATAAGATGCCTCGTGAATGCTTGAGAATTATTAAGAGTAAATCTAAGGTTCGTAATTCACGAAACAAGGCAGTCTTTGCCAAAGTGAGTTCAAATTCATCTACTCTAGAAATTTCATCAGATGTTGCTGCTCTTACAACCAAAGTTTCTGAACTTAAGAATTTGATGAAGACTATGCTTATCGACAAACAAAAAGCCCAAGCTCCCGCATCCGTAAAAGCGGTCGAGTAGAGTTGTGTAACTTGTGGAGGTGCTCATTCTTATAAAAACTGTAAAGCCAGCTAGATTAGGTTTGTGCGACTACGGGTACTTACAAATCAAGCTAACCCTCCAAACCGTTTGTTAGTAATCAAAGGCACCACCAGGTTTTGCTCCGGTGCAAAACAATGGTCAAAATAGGTTTAATCAAAATCATGTTCAAGGGAATAACTTTAATCGGGGGAATAATTTTCATGGAAATCAAGGTTTTCAAAATAATATAATCATGGGCCCTCCCCCCAAAAATTTTTTTTCAAACCAAGGATTTCAAAATCACCTTTTCTAGTGCCTAATAATCTGTTCGTGTACAAGAGATTTCAAATGATTTTTCAAGTTACAAGAGGAATAATGATCAGATGTTAAGAAACATGCAAAGTCAAATCAACTCGTTGAAAGGAGACCTTAAGAATGAAATTCAGAATACGATAAAATCTCAACAAGCCGTCATGATGAATCAACAAACCACTTTTCAAAATAATTTGCAAAACATAGATTTTTGGATTGTTTCAAAAAACCAAGCCTAAAATCGGGTACTCTACGAGTAACACCATTCCAAACCCGAAGGGTGAGATAAAAGCAATCACTACTCGAAGTGGTGTTGCTTATGAGGGACCCTCAATTCCTACTAATCCTTCTCCTAAAAAGGTAGTGGAACGAGAAATCGAGGAAACAACGGATAAAGAACAAACAAATTTCCAAGGAAGTACCGCTCAAATTCCACCTCCGGTTATCCCCATTTCTATTCCGGAACCCGATGTTCCGACGGGACTTTACCTAAAAACCATTCCATTCCAGAATCCGATATTCCAAAAAAAGTTTACCTAAGCTCCATATATCCCATTGCCTTCCCGACGTGAGAATCAAAAGTCCCGTGACAAAGCTTCGAATCAAATGGATAATGAATCTTTCAACAATCTTTCAAGATTTGCGCTTCGACATGAGTTTCCGCGGCTCATGCTTTACTTTTGATGCAAGATTTGCTCCTACGATTAAGAGTTTGCTCATGAATAAGGAAAAGTTGCTTGAGTTAGCTAACATTCCATTGAACGAGAATTGCTCGGCGATGCTCCTCAAAAAGCTTCCCGAAAAGCTTGGAGATCCCAGGAAGTTTCTTATTCCATGTTATTTCCTGGAATTGAGGTATTGCAGCCTTGGCCGATCTTGGTTCGAGCAAAATCTTATGCCTCCTGTTATCTGGACAAAAAGGCTTTCTCTACCTGAACATACAACCACTCGGCTGAACTTTAGAGTTAACAGAACTACCGATCAATTACTTATCCTAAAGGACTAGCGAAGGATGTTTTTGTCAAAGTAGGGAAATTTTCATTTTCCTACCGACTTTGTTGTTGTCGATTTCAAAGCTGATCCTCGAGTGCCTCTCATACTTGGGAGATCCTTTTTGAGGACCGGTCATGCTTTAATAGATGTTTATGGAGAGGAAATAACCCTTCAGGTTGATAGCGAAGCCGTTACTTTTAATCTAGATCAAACCACGAGATACTCCTCTACAAAATGACAACTGGTAAACCGAATTGACATCATTGATGCAATTTGTGAGGAGTATGCTCCGGAATTGCTAGGATTTCCTAATTCTTCGGGTGGCAATCCCAACCCGACGTTTGAGCCATTTACTTCCGAATTCATTTTGGAAGAAATTGAAGCTTATCTTAAGGTTGATTCGATTTCACCGGAAATTGATTTTGACGATTGCATCCGGCGGAAGGATATTTGATTTTGATGAAAAAATTGTTAAATAATGGGACCCGTTTAACTTCCTCCAATGACTTAAACAAAGTAAGTGACCGAGGGCAAAATTCCTTAATTGAAGAGCTCCGGAATTAGAGTTAAAAGATTTGCCGTCTTACTTAGAATATGCTTTCTTGGGAGAAAACGATAAGTTACCAGTTATTGTTGCAAAAGGTTTAAAAAATAATGAAAAATATGCTCTTTTAAAAGTGCTAAAATCTCACAAAAGGGCCATTGCTTGGAAAATCACCGACATCAATGGTATCGACCCTCGTTTTTGTACCCACAAAATCTTGATGGGGAAGAATGGTATTACAAAATACGTGTTCAAATGTCATAGACGGGTTTAACCCAAAAATTCATGAGGTAATAAAAAAAGAGGTCCTAAAACTTCTTGATGCCGGAATGATTTACCCGATCTCTGACAGCCCATGGGTTAGTCCAGTGCATTGTGTTCCCAAGAAAGGTGGAATAACCGTCATCGCTAATGAAGAAAATGTATTAATTTTGACACGTTTAGTTACCGGATGGAGAGTTTGTATCGACTATTCAAAACAATCAAAACCGTTTCAATCCAAATCAAGGAAATAATTTCAACCAAAATCGAGGTACCAATTTCAATCAAAACCGTAACTTCAACCAAGGACAAGTTTACCAATCTCCACCGATTCAACCACCAGTTTATCAAGCTCCTCCTCAACAAATTCAAGGTGTTTCAAAGACCGATTTTGAGAATTATGTCAAGGCTAATGATGTTGTGTTACGGAATATGCAAAATCAAGGCCAAGGTTTACAAAACCAGATGAGAAATTTAACGGAAATGCTTTCTAAGTTCATAACTTCCAACACCGCTTCGTCTTCGAATTCAGGAACTCTTCCAAGTGAAACCGTAACTAACCCTCGTGAGCATGTCAATGCTATCACCACACAAAGTGGTAAAACTTGTGAAGGACATTCGACTCCTCTTGTTCCTACACCCATTGTTTCTAATCCTCTAAAGGAACCCGAACAAAACCTGGAGACCTCAATGGACAAAGTGCAAAAACCAAGTTTAGAAAGTACCGCACAAGTCCCACCTCCAGAGGAAGAAGATTCCATTTTCATTGAAATCCCAAAACCAAAAGCAAAGAAAACCGTTAACATTGAAATTCAAGAGCCTAATTCTCCAAAACCAACGTCGTATCAACCTAAACTTCCATATCCTGAGAGGATGAAAGTGAGGGAAAATGATAAACCAAGTGCTCAACATAGTAGGTTTTTGAAGATGTTTAAACAACTCCGTTTAGAGATTGGATTGAAAGATGCTCTCGTTGAAATGCCGAAGTTCAACAAATGGTTAAGCAGTTTACTAAGAAACAAAGAGAAACTCGAGGAGATCGCCATTACAACCATAAATGTCGAATGTTCCGCAATCATCATGAACAAAGTTCCCGAGAAGCTCGAAGATCCCGGAAAATTTCTTATTCCGTGTGCTCTACAAGAACTTGATAGGACTAATGCTTTAGCCGATTCCAGAGCTAGCATAAATCTTTTACCTCATTCTATCTACAAGCAACTTGGGCTTGGAGCTTTGACTCCCACTCGAATGACACTCGAGCTTGCCAATCGTTCAATTACTTACCCAATGGGTATAGCCGAAGATGTTGTAGTTAGAGTTGATGGTTTCACTTTTCTTGCTGATTTTGTTGTGGTTAATTTTTAACCAGACCCGAGAGTGCCTATTATTTTAGGGAGACCTTTCCTTCGCACCACAAAAGCTCTCATTGATCTATACGAGAAAAAAATTAACATTAAGAGTAGGAAGCGATGAACTTGTCTTTTATGCTGAAAAATCTGAGAAAAGCAAGAATAAACAATTTGCTCACGCTATTTCTGTCATTGATTTTTCGAAAGATGAGCCATTTAGTGGCAGTACCACTAATCATTCCGATGCTCTTCCTCCTAGTTCTTCTCCGGTGAAGACTAGTGAAATTCTTGAGGAGTTCGCCGACGAACTCACTCTTCCTAAAAAAGTCGCTCATGAAGAAAATTTTCAAGTTTATTCAAACCCTCTTTTCGAATTTGATGATAACTTCATCTCTAGCAACGAAAATCCTCTCTTTAACGAGATGGATGAAGATGTTGTAAACAAGAACTCCAACGTTTCAAATGAGCCAGTTTTACTTAACACACCTTTGTCCGATAAGGTTGAGTGTTTCGCTCCAGAAGACGATATTGATGAGATCGATGCTTTTCTAGCCATGGAAGTTTCTTCTAATTTTGAGGAAGGTTATTTCGATTCAGAAGGAGACGTAACTTTTCTTGATAATTTGCTTAGTGATGATACCACCCATAATCTCGCTCCCGAAGTGATTTCCGATCATGAACCAGAACAAAATGAATCTTCGATTACTTTTTCTCCAAGGAGTGATCCTCTTCACCATGAGTTCGCCGGAGAAATCATTACACTTCCTTCGAGGAATGATCGTGAATTTGAGGAATATCTTAGTCTTATGACTGTGCTTTGTGAGATTTCAACTTCCCGGTCACAGGAAAATGTTCATGCTAATCAAAGTTCAATTATCGAGTCTCTTCCCGTATCTCCTATCCCCGTTGAGGATAGTGAACCCGTTCAAGAAGAGATCGATATTTTCCTTGTTCCAGATGATTTAATTCCACCAGGTGTTGAGAATGATGATTCCGAAGATGAAGATAATGAGTTACCTAACCTTGATCATCAAGACAACCCATCATCTCCTCGTCCTCCACCGGAACCATCGGACGTTTGTTTAGATTTTAAGCCCAATACGGCAATGAATGATGAAGATTTTAATCGAGGGGAAATTATTTTATCCCTAAATGTTGAAGATGTCAATTCCTTTACATTTGTCATTTGGATTTTTCTTCCATTTTTCACCTACTCCGAGGATTCTCCTTTTATTCTCTCTCTCATGAATGAGGACCTCGTTTTTGACCCTGGCATCTCCACTTTTCTTTTTTCTTTTAAGCCAGTTCCATTTGCTCTCCCTAAGGATAAATGAATGCAGGGATCGAGTCGAGCTTGCGACTTGGTGAACAAAAACAAGCCGCTTCGTGGGAGTTCACCCCATGCTTATCCTTTTCTTTCTTCTTTCTATTTTCTAATAAATAATGTGTTGTGATGTGTAGAGGCTAGCCTCTTCCGTTCTTTGTGTTTGTTGTTTGTTGTGATTTTTGTAGGATTGAACCAACAATTTTTGAAGCCTCTCGTGTTCGGTGTTGTGTCCCGGTTCACTCGAGCTTCCTATCCTTTGTTTGAAATTAGTTTGGGGAAATCCGATATCCTTTCATCTTATCGATTCACGTTTATCTTTGCATAATTAATAAACGGCTTAGATTTGCGTAGAGACCCGCCTTAAACATTGAGGACAATGTTTCGTTTTAGTTTGGGGAGGGAATCTATCGATTTGATGTTGCCTGCTTATTGTTTTGTTCTCACGTACCCCGTTTTCCCGCAAAAATAGCAAAAATTTCAAAAATTTTAATTTTTAATTTGTAGAAAATAAGTGTTTTTGTCACAATTTTGACTTTCTTGCTGGGTAAGAATGAGAGTAAATTTTGACCCGATCGAGCGTGTTGAGCTCTAGCTTGTTCCTTAACTTTTAGGCTAAGCGTTCGCTAATTCGCGAAGAACGAAAAATGATAGAGTTAAGTATGAGTAGGATGCTAAACAAAGATTATTTGGAAATCTTAAGAGCTCATGTATGTAACTTGTTGATTTTTCTCCCATAAGCTCTTAACCAAATTAATATACGTGCTGATTTTGAAGATTAAACTTAAATCAACAATTTTTATATAGCAAAATTTTTAGTCTTAGTTCAAATTTATACTTGAATTTTTCAAAAAGATGTATTCTTTAAATAAGTTTAGTAAAAAAATAAAATAAAAAATAAATGAATAATGAAAGCTGTGGGTTGATAAAAGTTTACTACCTCTTGCCGGCTCACAACCGATGTGGTAGTCTTCTAAAGAAAGCCCATAGTAAGAATAAAGATCCGAGACTGAAATATGATTGCTACATCTTGTCGGAGGCGTGGCCGATGTTATAGCCTTCTAAAAGGTCGAGGGTTACAATTGCATAAATGTCTAGTTAATTAAGTGTGAAATAATAATTGACTTCTTTTTGTTAAATTCAAATATGCTTTTTCACTTTGACTACTTTATTTTATAAGCTATGAATATTCGGGAAGCCTGAGAGTTTTTGAAACCTAATGTCCGTGAGTCCCGATACTAGTCTCTGTGGGGTGTCAAAAGCCTGGTCACTTAGCCGCAAGGTTGGGATGTGCCGAGACGAAAGTCGCTACATGGGATGATCTCGCCTTTAAACTCATTATTCTAAGGTGGAACGTAAAGCATAGTATGTTGCAAAAAGTTGATCCATGGTTGAAATTCAAGATAGCACACTCACTTAAGATATAATAAATGTCGGGAGTAAAAAGTTCACAAGTTGCAGATATGAGTAGTGTTAGCATCTTTACTGATATTTAGCTGTGATTTTGTTTTAAGCTTGGTTGGGATAAGTGAAAAGTCGGGAACGATGAATTTATCCTTTTTGGGGCATTCTCGGATTCGAAATGCATCTTGTTTTATGATCCCTAACAGTTATGGAAATAACGAAAGTCAAATAATATTATTAAAAAAAATGTTTTAGAAAATGGGAAATAGGGGTGTTTTATAACTTGTGATTTCTTAATTTTTCCACAAAAATATTTGCTACTTTTCAAAGGTTTAGTTTGGGGAAGTTTCGAGGTATTTGGTTATAAGGCTAGTCGGATTTCAACTATCTAAATTTGTGGATTTAATGGTTTAAATTAATTTGAGCACACACACTTAAAAATATGATATGTGTCGGGAAGAAAAATTCACAAGTTATAATTATAAGTAGTCTTAGCATCTTAGCTCGTGTTTAACGGTGATCTTATTTTTAAGCTTAGTATGGGATAAGTAAAAAAATCGGGGATGACGAATTTATCTTTTAAGACACTTTACAAGTGCTTTTTGTTCTATGATCCTAAAAGTTACCACAAGGTAATGAAAACAATACATTATGTCACACAAGAATAAGTTATAGTTATGTAGTTAATTATTAAGAAAAAAAAAGAGAAAAAAAGTTTTGAAAATGGGAAAATGGGTGTTTTATAACTTGTGATTTCTTAGCTCTCTCAACAAAAATTTTTGCTACTTTTCAAAGGTTTAGTTTGGGGAATTTTCAAGGTATTTGGTTATAGAGCATGTAATATTGCGTGAGGACACGCAATCGCTTAGTTTGGGGAATTTTGATATGTGTGAAAACACATATCCGTTTATACCAAAAATAACCCAAATAAGACCAAAAACACAGTAAAAATGGCAAAAATATGCTTGTTTTGTGTTTGTGTATGTGCAGGTACGGATAAAGCAGAAATCACAAGAAAACCGTCAAAAAACGGGCAAACACGAACACGAGAACAGAAGAGTGTACAAGAGCCGGAAGCTAAAGTCAAAAAGTCAACCTTGGTTAACTCTCAGTCAACCAAAGTCAAAGTTAACTCACTAACGACAAAAACCCAAAGTTTCATTTCAGTCCCTCAATAAAACCAAAATTACACAAATGGTCCCTAAAGCTAAATGGGCTTTTACCTTTCCATTTCCTTACCCGGACCCAAAATAACAAAGTCCAAGCCCATTTATCCATACCCGGCCCAAAAACCTAAACTATAACCCACTACATAAATCCAGGGACCAATCTTGCCTAGTTTGAAAGTTATTATATACCTACACTTTCATTACAAAGAAATATAAAAAGAGAGGGACTGAATTGGCCATTAACCCAAAGTTTCACCCCCTTTACCCCTCAGTTAAACCAAGGGCGGGAAAAACAGTTAAAATACTGTTCACCCGTCTCCTCCAAAGTTACCCAAGGTCAAATCAAAGGGGTTTTGAAAATTGAAGGTCAAAGTAGACAATTCATGGGTCTAAGAGCAAAATGGCAGGGATTAAGATGTCAAACCATGAGTCCTAATTGGCTCACTTAAGCAAGAATGCCACATGGAAGAAGGGAAAGCACAAGGGAATGATTGATTTTACTCTTGAGGCACTCACACAACAAGCACAAAAGTCACATCAAAGGATTGCCAGCTTGGCAATCCGTGTGAGTTATGACTTGATCCAAGGGCCTTGATTCATTCTCCAATGATTAAAGAATTGTACGGTGTTGATTGAAAGGAGCGTGGGTAGCAAGCAACAGACTAGAAGCTTCTTCAGATGGCTATAAATAGCTTACACATTTCACACACACACTATCTAGTCTAGCTTTTTTAATTTTAGCTTAATTTACCTTTTTAGCTTATGCAAATTTACTTTCAGTTGTAATTTTCTTTTTGAGTAGTATGTAACTTTCAGTTTTAAATCCTTGTAATCCTTTTGAAGTTTAATAAAATCCTTGTTCTAGATTTAATCAAACTGTTTTTAAGTCATAAGCTCCTATAAGCTCTTTATTCTTATGTTACTTTGGATAAGCTCTCATTAGCTCTCACTAGTCTCTAAGCTAGTGATAGAGCTTAATTCAGACTTAATCTTACTTAGATCATAAAATCAGTTTAAGTACCTTGTAATTTGAACCTATAAGCTAATGGAAGGGGATCCAATAATGGAAGGGATCCCAAGGACTTTACTGGCTTATCCTTGGATAAGCCAGAGCTGTTGATGAGCTCTAAGAGCATATAAGCTTCTGTTAAGCTGAAGCATCTTGTAAGTTTTCATTTATGTTCTTAGTTTTAAGTCTCTTAGTTTAGCATTAGCTTAATTGTTCATCTATTGCTTATTTGCTTTATTAGTGGCTTATTTGTGCTTATTAGTTGAAATATTTCATCTGTTTTTTTTGTCTTAGCATTTTAGATCTTTATATTTCATTAAATGTCTAAAAATCATAAAAACCAAAAAAATAATTAAGCATAGTTATAGATCTTAGATTTTAGATTTTTAAGTTGTTGAATCCTGTTTGTTAAGCTTGTTATAAGCTCAGTGTTATCTGGTATCAAGGTTTTATAAGCTAGTTTTCATTTCATAAGCTCAATTTGAATCTGTCAATACCATAAGGAGTGTTTGGTATAGTGTGATTTGACCCTCAAAAGTCAAAAGTAATTTGAGTTTTCATTTTGGACAGTTGAATGTTAGTGATTGATCAAGTTTTGAAAAGGTTTTGAAGTTTAGTTTGAATTCTAAATCATTTTATGGCTTATTAATTTGATCTCAGCATCAGGGTACTTTTTCTACTTTTCTTTGCTTGTGAAAATTTGATCCAAGCCCTCTAAGGTTTGGATTTTCTTTATTTGGTTTTTATAGGGATTATAGAACAGTTTATGGTTTGAAAAATGAGCTTCATATAAGCTGTGTGCAAGTCTATTAGATTAAAATATGCGTAATAAGTGCTCAAAAGCTCACTTTCTAAGGTCAGATCTTAAAAAGCTGTTTGAGAGCTTATTTTTGAGTTTCGGTTAGAGTTGCTTTTATTAAAGTTACATAAAATGTTTGCTTATTAGGTTTATCTTTTAGTTTTTAAAAAAAAAAGTGCAAAAAGGTGTTGCCAGATTCGAACCCTAGACCTCACACACACAAACCATATGCCTTAACCATTGTGCTTCAATAGCTCATTTTACTTGTACACATTTTCATTTTACTTTTAAATAATAAGCCGTAGCATATTATAGCTTATTTAGGACTTATCTTTTAAGCTGTCTTTTTATTTTTCCTTTAATCTTTGTTAGGTTTAGGATTTTCCCTGAATTTTTTATAATTTTCTATTAAGTAGATTATTTTTAATCATTTTTCTTAGGGTTTTAAGTTCGAAAAATCATAAAAAAATAGAAGAATAACTTTTAAAAATACAAAAAAATAGTTTTTAGCATTAGATTAAATACTTTTAGGTTTACATTCGGAAAAATCATTTTCAACACTTTTATTTAATTTTCATTTTTGAGCTTTTAATTTTAATTTTAAAAATAGGATTTTAATTTTAAAAATAGTTTTCTGATTTTTTATGTTATTTGAGACTTTTCTAAGTTTAAAAATCATTTTTTAGAATTTTTAGGATTTAATTTGCTATTTTCTATGATTTAATTAGATTTAATTAGATTTTAATTCAAAAAAAAATTTCAAAAATAATCAAAAAAATTATAATTCCTTTTTCTAAAATTTTCTTTTGTCTTATTTTAGGTTTAGAAATTTAGTTTTCATTTTTAAGAGTTAATTTCGTCTTATTTGCTTATTTGTCGCGTTTTATTCGTTCCGGTTAATTGTATAAGTGCTTAATTGCTTTTGTTTTCTCATTGTATTTGTTGCTTTTATTTAGTAGTTATAGATAATCAAATTCATCTTTGCTCTTATTCAAATCATAATCCAAACTAAAGCGTGGTATCAATTTCACAAGTCGTTGGGGAAACGACCCGGGAAATCATACTTCCCGGTTTAATATACGTATTTTACTATATTATATATATATATTGAAGAGTTTCCTTTTACCTTTGTCCTCAAGGGTAAATTGGTGATTTTCCATAGTATTATATATATTATTTTACGTGTGTTAAAATTGACGAATCAACTCCGAACCACTTTCATAAGCCGATTCTTTCCCCCAGCTCTTTTCGACCGACTCCTCAAAGAAATCCGAGCTTTCTCTCAACACGAAAACGAATCTCTAATCGACGCTTGGCTTCGTATGAAGGAAATGCTCCGAAACTGTCATGGTCACAATCTGTCCAAAGGCAACATTATCAAAATCTTCTATCATGGTCTAAGCGAAGTAACCCAAGAAGTTCTGAATGCCACAGCCAGTGGTATTTTCCTCTATAAAACACCAAATCAAGCTTATCAGCTTTTGGAAGACAAGATCTTACTCAAGCTCGATTGGGCTAAAAATCAAAAAACCAAATCATCTCTTAAAAACGGTTGCTTTCGTCGATAAAGGTAGCAGTAATTCTGATACTGATAAAATTATGGCCCGAATGGATGCCATAACCCTGAAAATGGATGCTCAGTATAAAGAACTCCAAACCCATGCTAAAAAAACTAAACCCGATCTTGATGAAGATGATATACCTATGTCTCGTGAAGAAGAGGCTAAATTCATGCATACATTTCGTAAGACTCATTTTTACAATGATTACCGCGACCGAGACTCAAATCGCGATAATTGGCATTCAAACGAATGAAGTAGTTACAATCGAGACAACTATCGATCCAATACCGATGATAAATCTTATGACCTTCAAAAATAATTCAACGATTTTATGAAATCTCAAGAATCTACCAACGCTTTTGTCAAAGAAACATTCATGGATCTAAAAACTCAACTCGAAACCGTTGCTAAAAATCATCAAGCTTCAATCCAAAATCTTGAAACTAAGTTCGACAGACTTGCTGACAAGCAATCTGGCCGACCCTCTGGATCTCTTCCTAGTAACACTCAACCAAACCCAAAAGGACACAATTCCAAATCCTACCAACCACCACAATCTCGCAATGAGCATGTGAATGTTGTATTCACAAGAAGTGGTAAATCTTACAACCCACCAGTAAATCCAAATGATCAACCAACCTAATCCGAAACTCCTATCAATTTTGATAGCGACAATGAAGACGAAGAACCTATACCACAACCGAAAACTTAAAATCTAAAACCAATCAAGGAAAATCCATTACCCAAACCATACAAACCGAAAATCTTGTATCCTCAGCGTCTAAGGAAAGAGAAAATGGAAGCTCAATACGGAAAATTTCTCGACGTAATCCGCGCAGTTCGAATCAATGTACCTCTTATCGATGTTTTGGCCGAAATGCCTAATTATGGAAAATTTCTCAAGGAACTCATAAGCAACAAACATAAAATCGAACAAATTTCTGCCGCTTTCTTAAGCGATGAAAGTTCAGCAATGATCCAAAATAAAGTTCCACCTAAACTCGGAGACCCTGGAAGTTTTCTTATTCCATGTAATTTCAACAAAACTTTCTCCTGCAATGCCTTAGCCGACCTTGGTGCTAGCATTAACCTTATGCCATATTCACTATATGCCAAATTATCTCTTGAAAATCTTAAACCTACTAAAATGAGCGTAAGATTAGCTGACAGATCATTCCAATACCCTGTTGGAATAGCTGAAAATATGCTCGTTGAAGTTGGTAAATTCACTTTTCCTGCTGATTTCGTTATTCTTGAAATGGAAGAAGATAGTAAAGTTCCACTTATTTTGGGACGACCCTTTCTTCACACTGCTGACACAGTAATTCGAGTTAAACAGAAACAACTCAACCTTAGAGTTGGAACTGAACGAATGATTTTCAATATCAATTCTGCAATGAAACACTCCTATTCAAACGATGATACCTGTTTCAGTATCGATGTCATCGATGAAGTCTTAGAAGAATATTTTGATGCTCTTCTAAATGAAGGTAGTAAAATTCTTCATTCCATTGAAGGAACCCTTCTCGAAGAAGAAATCTTTGCTGAATTTGATGAATTCATGGCAATGACTGCCGATGAAAACTCTGACTCTGAATCCGATACCGAAGATCCGCCATTTAAAAAAATCACCATCAATACTGATTATAAGATCAAAACATCTCTCGAAAAACCCCCTACGGATCTCGAACTTAAACCCCTTCCTGATAATCTGGAATATGTATTCCTGGAAGAACCCTCCTTTCTTCCTGTTATCATATCATCTCAGCTATCCAAAGAAAAGAAAAACAAACTCATATCTGTCCTTAAAAGCACAAGCAAGCCTTTGCTTGGAAAACAACAGATATTCCTGGTATTTGCCCATCATTTTGCAAACACAAGATACAACTTCTGGATGATAAGAAACCCGTTGTCCAAAAACAAAGAAGGTTAAATCCGAACATGCAGGAAGTTGTCAAAAAAGAAATCGTGAAACTCTTGGATACCGGTATAATTTATCCAATTGCCGATAGTCCTTGGGTTAGTCCTATCCACTGTGTACCAAAGAAAGGTGGTATTACAGTTGTCACCAACGAAAATGATGAACTTGTTCCAACCAGAACCATTACAGGTTGGCGAGTATGCATCGATTATCGTAAACTCAATGAAGCAACCGCAAAAGATCATTTTCCTTTACCATTTATGGATCAAATGCTAGAAAGACTCGCAGGAAATAAATATTTCTGTTTCCTCGATGGTTTTTCTGGGTATTTTCAAATTCCTATCGATCCTAATGATCAAGAAAAAACAACATTCACGTGTCCTTTCGGCACATACGCTTATAGGCGAATGCCTTTCGGGCTATGTAATGCTCCTGCCACATTTCAAAGGTGTATGTTGGCAATCTTTCACGATATGATCGAAGAATCAGTCGAAGTATTCATGGACGATTTCTCCGTCTTTGGAAACTCTTTCGACACATGCCTAAACAACCTTGATAAAATGCTCCAACGTTGTAAAGACGCTCATCTCGTCCTAAACTGGGAAAAATGTCATTTCATGGTCAAAGAAGGAATTGTGCTCGGACACAAGGTGTCCAGTGCAGGACTTGAAGTCGACAAAGCAAAAATCGATGTGATCTCAAAACTTCCACCCCCTACTAATATCAAAGGTGTTAGAAGCTTTCTCGGACATGCCGGTTTTTACTGACGTTTCATTAAAGACTTCTCAAAAATTGCTCGACCTATAACTAAACTGCTTAAGAAAGATACTCCATTTGAATTCGACGATGAATGTCAAAAAGCTTTTGAATCATTGAAAGAGAAACTCACATGTGCTCCTGTGATCGTAAGACCGAACTTGAATCTTCCGTTTGAACTTATGTGTGATGCAAGTGATTTCGCTGTAGGAGCCGTCTTGGGTTAAAAAGATGGTAAAAACTTTCACCCGATCTACTTCGCAAGCAAAACCCTTAATTCCGCTCAACAAAAATACACCGTAACCAAAAAAGAACTTATGGCTGTAGTTTTTGCATTTGAAAAATTCAGATCCTATCTTATTCTCTCAAAAACTATTGTTCATACCGATCATTCAGCTCTAAGGCACTTATTCAAAAAGCAAGATGCTAAACCACGCCTTATTCGATGGATCTTACTTCTACAAGAATTCGGCATAGAAATCAAAGATAGAAAAGGTACCGAAAATGTTGCAGCCGATCACTTATCCCGACTTGAAAACAATGAGACAAGTGATGATAGTGAATTTGATGATAACTTTCCCGGACAAACTCTTATGGAAATCAACACCAAAGACGAACCGTGGTTCCTAGACTTTGCAAACTACCTAGTCGGTAATATTATACCAAAAGGGATGACATATCAACAAAAGAATAAATTTTTCTCTGACCTTAAACACTACTTTTGGGAGGAACCTTACCTTTTCAAAGTATGTTCCGATGATATGATCAGACATTGTATATCTGGAGCAGAAACCCGAACCATTTTAGATAAATGTCACCACGGACCAATAGGTGGACATTATGGACCAAACATAACTGCTAAAAAAGTCCTTGATTCAGGATTTTTTGGCCAACAATAATAAAAGAAGCTCATACTCTAGTTCGCTTATGTAAAGCATGCCAAAAGACTGGAAATATATCAAAACGTGATGAGATGCCGTTGAACAACATTAAAGTATGTGAAATTTTCAACATATGAGGTATCGACTTTATGGGACCGTTCTCGAAATCATATAAGTTTGAATACATTCTAGTCGCCGTAGATTACGTATCTAAATGGGCCGAAGCTCAAGCTTTACCAACCAATGACGCCCGAGTAGTAATCACCTTTCTGAAGAAGCTATTTTGCCGTTTCAGAATGCCCAAAGCTCTAATCAGCGACCGAGGTACCCACTTCTGTAACAAAATAATGGAAAAAACCATGAAAAGATATGGAGTTAATCACCGTTTCTCTACATCTTATCACCCTCAAACCAGTGGTCAAGTTGAAAACACGAACAGGGCTCTTAAAAGAATTCTTGAAAAAACTGTTAAAGACAATCCTGCTATTTGGTCAAGAAAACTTGATGATGCTCTGTGGGCTTTTCGCACTGCCTACAAAACACCTACCGGTACCACACCATACAAACTAATATATGGAAAGAACTGCCATTTACCATTTGAAATTGAACACCGTGCATACTGGGCACTGAAGAATTGCAACCCAGATTTAATCGCTGCTGGTGAGAAAAGAATGTTCCAATTGCACGAGTTAGACGAACTTAGATACCAAGCATATGAAAACTCTCGTCTATATAAGGAAAGAACCAAAGTCTGGCATGACAGAAAATTACGAATGAGAAAGGAATTCAAGCAAGGAAATAAAGTCCTACTTTTTCACTCAAAGTACAAATTTAAACAACCGAAACTTAGATCTCGATGGTTGGGACCTTATGTAGTGAAACATCAATATCCATCCGGATATGTTGAACTTTATGGAAAAGATGGAAAGACGTTCATAGTCAATGGTCACCGACTCAAACTATATCACGAAGAAGATAATGACCCAAGGGAAGCAGTCACTCCCTTTTTCCCAAACAAATGACCCCCGAAATACGAGTCTAGCTAACGACTCTCTTAAAAATTAAGCGCTTCTCGGGAGGCAACCCGTGCTTTCACTTAAGTGTGGAGGAGTTCCTCCTCCATTCCTCTACTAATATCTTTTATCTAAAAAAATCAACAAAAATATTTTCTCTTTGTGTGCTTTTGTTTACTCTTAAGCAGGTACTCTAGCTTAAAAGATGTGGAAAATTACGACGTATGCTCAAGATTAGCTTACAGCTATGCATTTCTCTATGCCCCGGGAAGTACCGTTTTCCTTTAATTTTCCCTATTTTATCTCTATTATCAGTTATCACATTGAGGGCAATGTTCAACTTAAGTGTGGAGGGGAGCCAAATAGGAAAAATTAATCATATCCCTCTATGTTTGCCCTATTAAAAATTTTCTAAAGAAATCCAATATAATCTTAACTTGTCCATTCTTGCTTATTAACTTAAATTATTTAGTCATAATGGAATATGGTCGAAAGACTCGTATGATTGTAATGCGAACTAATAAATTTGTCTATGATCTTTATCGCTTGTGCCGAGAAATCCACTTTCGTAATTGATAAACAAATAAGCTTTTATATACTAGTAACTGGATTATTTAAGTGACACATTTGGTCTAGTTAACTAAATATAAGTCTTGAGTTAAGTAAGTTAGTTTGTAAAAACGTTTTCTGACGAGAAAATCCTTTTTTATAAAGGTCCATTCTTCGTGGTCTAATCATTTCCAACGCTTATGAATTATTTGCAACTATCCGAGTAGTCATCTTTATTATCATTGGTATAACAAAAAGTCATTTTTAAGTTAAAGTTTATTTTCTTTCTGATTATTTAAACACTACTCAAATCCCTGTGGACGACCTGGTCTTACCTAAAAATATTATACTACATCAGTGTGGTATATACTTTACCTATGTGTTTAACCCTATAATAAAATTGGTAAAATTCAGTCATTTAAATTTAAAGCATTTGAAACACATCACTCCTTTAGGTAGAGAAAACCATTTCCATACTCGCTACGTTGTTATTCCCTGACACTTACCTAAATGTCAGTCATAATCATTAGCTTGAACCAATCACACTTCACAAGAAATAACACCAAAATTCCAAATATGTTTAACCATTTACATGCACCACATGAGGTGAAGGTTTTTACTACTGTAAGTCATTATTACTACTGCTAATTTAAGTTTCTACTGCTCAAGTTTATTTATCTTAAGGCGCGTCATGGAGGGTAATTTGAGTTGTTGGAAGGATGGATTAGAAGTGTGATAGTGGTTTGTGGTGATCGAGATCAAAGTTGCATACTTTAGTCTCCTATTTGATTATGACAAAAAGGGGAAGAAGGTGTTACAAAGATAATTTGCAACTTGTAGATCCTTGGTGGTATAGTTTTATTCTTTCATATATATTAGCTTTAGGGGAAGAAGCTCGTGCTTATTTTGGTTTTATCACCCGTGTGTTTCCCTATAATAAAATTGGTATTTTCAATCATTATAAATTTAAAGCTTTTGAAACACATCACTCCCCATTTTGTCTTTTAGTGGGGAAAGTTTTATCTGGTATAGAAGGTTCCATTTTAGAGGGAAAACCATATTTGAATTTATATATTTAAATAAAACATTTCTTTTAATTAAAAAATGTTTTGTATATATTTATTTTTGTAAAAATACTTTTGTAAAAATATGATGGTTAAGAAAAATTATTTTCTTGATCACTAATCATGTTTAATGATTTGTTTATATATACCTTAAGTGATTTACATTAGAAATGGAAATTTACGATTAATAATTTGTAAACGTTTATTTTTATCGTAAACGTTTTTATATTTTGTTATCTTCAAAACATCGAGAGGTCAAAATTATAAATAACGTTTTTAGACATTATTGTATTAACAATCTCCCCCTTTTTGATGATGACAAAATATAAACTCATTTTTTGTAAAAATAAAGTTTTCAACTTATTAATGAGTTTTGATCTATTTCTCCCCCTTTTTGTCGAAGTCAAAAAGGATAATCGTCGAATCATAGAGAGAAATAAATCGACGATGTCAAGACCTCCCCTTGATGTAAGACCCACCTCGTTGGGGTCACCAAGGGACCGATCTTATTAGATTATAGCTACAAAACTAAGTGAGAAGTACAAGTGCAAGAATATATGTCTGTGCTGAGAAATCCACTTTTGTAAATTGATAAACAAAATAAGTTTTGATATAATAATAACTGGATTATTTGAGTGACACATTTGGTCTAGTTAACTAAATATAAGTCTTAAGTTAATCAAGTTAATTCGTAAAAATGTTTTCTGACGAGAAATCATTTTTATAAATTAAAGTCCCATCTTCGAGGTCAAATCATTTCCAACACTTATAAATTATTCTCAACTATCCGAGTAGTCATCTTTATTATCATTGATAAAACTAAAGTTATTTTCAAAATTGTTAAAGTCTACTTTCTTTCTGATTATTCGAACATTACTCTAATCCCTGTGGACGACCTGGTCTTACCTAAAAAGATTATACTGCATACGTGGGTTATACTTTTACCCGTGTGTTTCCATATAATTGTCTGGTATTTTCAGTCTTATAAATTTAAAGCTTTTGAAACACATCACAACTTCTAAAGAGCTGCAATGTTTTTTAAGAATGGTAAAACTTCTAAAAATTTTCGTGAAGTCTCTCGTATTGTTTAATGAATGTGTGTGTTGTTGAGAGACTCAGTCTCGAGTCTGAGACCACTTTTAACATTATGCACATTCACAGAAGCATTATCCACACTTGAATTCATAATTATGTTCACAATATCTTTGTTGATGATTTGTTACAAGAGTCGTTCATTTTCATTTAAAACTTTATTCATTTTAACTTCAAACGTTTTTTGCTCTAAACGATGTTGTTCTACAGCCTGTTCCATTTGATGAAAGACATTATGGACTTCAGAAAGTTTATCAATTAAATATTAATCGAATGTATTGAATAAGTCCTTTAGAGCTGTTACAATGGAATTATTTCATCCCTAAAACAAGCTTTTGTATGTTCAAACCCCCACGAGCCCTCAGTGATGGTTGTGGTCGTGGTTCTTTCTTTGACAACCACGTCAAAACCAGCAAGATGGTGTTTAAGTTTCTTCAAAACTGTATTTCCATGCTGACTGTTAGGAGTTCTTTGGAACTTAAACGTTGGTGGTTACTAAGAAGGATAGGATTGAAGAATTCTTAAAATTCTGAGGACCAAAAGGATTGTTCAAGCAGATATTCAGTTTGTAGAAAACTCACCGCCCTTCTTTCAAAAAATCATGAGAAAGTTGGTGAGAACAGCATAAAATAGTGTGGTATTAACTTTGCTTTTATTAAAAACCATTGGATCATCGTTGTTTTAACAATGTGTGTGTTTGAACGACTCTTACAGAGACGTTGCAAGCATAATGGTCTCTCAGAGTTCAGGAATCACAATAGACTAGTGTTCTAATGACTATTACCATTTAATAGCTTGGTTCTGTTGGGACCATACAAGTCAAAAAGGTCAATGTTCTGGCCACGTAAAAGTCAAAAGTACTGCTAATGAAAGATCCAAGTACTGACTAAGTCAGAAAAGTAAGGTACTGCAGTCAAAAGATCGAAGTACTGCCGTGGGAGTATAGGAACTATTAAAGTTTAACGTTGTTTTAGCATTTTATCTTGTACAGTTTTTTAGTGATAAGTATCTAATTAGTGTTATGATATACAAGGACTGTTCATCTACTAGAGGTTATTCCTTATGTTTATAAAAGGATCTCTAGGAAGAGATTGAACATAGAACAAACATAGAAATCACGAGTTAGATTTATTAGTATTGTTATTAGGGAGTCTGCAATTTAGGCAGATTCAAAAGGTTTATAAAGAAATCGTTTGGAGAAACTATTGTGTGATCTTCTTAAGTACTGCCAACTAGATTCCGCATAGTTGACAGTAGTCAGTGTTTCATTAAGGTATATCGATTCCTACAAGTGGTAATATATAGAGCCTGTGAAAAGACTTGATTCTTTGAAGAACTTTTCTATCAATCGAAATCTTTCTAACTATAAAAGATGTCTGAAAATAGACCTATCCCTCCACCTCTGTCAGTTACTGCTCTTAGAAATCTCTATAATCAGAAAGGTGAAATGACCTATTGGTCCATGAAGATGCGGACAATATATTGCTATCACTGGCACATACTATGGGAATATAATCACCCATGTAACCAAACCACAACTGATCCCTGCATCTCCTCAGTGTCTGCACCAAAGACTTCACTTGCCTGCAAACGCAGAAGAAACAATGAGAAAGCCCTTAATATACTGCTTTGCCATACCTGATAGGACATCTTTCAGTTTTCATGATGATTTGATGCAAGGTCTTTATGGGAATGCCATAAAAGCAAAGATTTGGAGGAAACGAAGCATCAAAGAAGATGCATAGTAATCTGTTGATACAACAATTTGAGACATTTACCTATTGGATCTAGGAAGAACTAGATTCAGCATCGAAAGGTTTTAGCATAGTTCTGTAGCAGGCTTGTATTACATGATAGCTCGTGTCCATTGGAAGAGGCAAATTGAAGTTTCTAAGAAGCCTACCATCTATGTGTGTGTGTGTGTGTGTGTAGTGGTTACCATGATCCAGGACAACCTGGGATTAGCGAGTTAGACTTTGGATTGATCTGCTACAACAACTTAAAAGTGTATGAGCATGTTTTTTTTTTTAAATTGAAGGGTGTCTCGAATTCAAATCACATAAAACATTGCTTTTCTGTCCACAGAAGTCAAAGGCAGTACTTTTGAAACAAAGTATGCTGAACCAGTCAACATATTCCAATAAAAGGATATTACTCAAGCTATCTCGAGCAAGGTGCCAACTGCTCCCAACTGTGCTTTCACTCAGATGAAATTCATATTTTCCTTTTTGCTCACACAAGCATCTATGCCCATAACTCATGATGATGATGACCTGTGCAAATTGATGAAGATAGCTATGAAGAACTTGACCTTAGATGGAAAGTGGCTATGATAACAGCAAGGATAGGAAGTTTATGAGGAAGACAGGAAGATCATTGACCTCAAGCCAAAGAATGGGATTACCTTTGATAAGTCAAAAATTGAATGCTTTAACTGTCAAAAGTTAGGTCATTTTGCTAGAGAGTGTCGGTTTGCTAAGTATCAAGAAAACAGAGCAAATGGTCGTCAGGAAAAGAGGATTGTGGCTATTGAAGATTCAAACTCAAAAGCCTTGGTGGCAACAGACAAAAATGAAGATATTGATTGGACCAAGGAATTTGATGCTGAACCAGTGACATATGCTATGATGGCACTGACTGGAGTTGAACAAGATGATTGGAGCATAGAGTTTGATGCAGAGCACATGCACTTTGGACAAGATGGACTTGATGATTTTGACTGGAGCAACAAAGCTGATGATGCACCAGTATCTCTAGCTTTGATGGCTACAAACTCAGAGGTACCTTACTGTTCCAAATGTAGTAAGTCTTATAAACTGTTGCTTGAAAACTATCAAAAAGAAAGAGATAATTTTCAAAGAGCTAGGACTAAATTCTTAGGATATCAAATGAGCTTAGGAGTCATTAGAGGTCTTCTTAAAAACACATGAAAAGAATGAATATGCATGGGGTGATAAGTGATGAACAAAATGGGAATATGACTTAAAGATAGAGATTTGAAAACTAGAAAGAAAACAAAAGGAATTAGATCAAGCCTTAAAAGAACGAGATGATTTCAAAGTAAAACTTGAGAAATGGTCAAATGCTTCTGTACTTCAAAACGAAGTCCTAAACAAACAAAGATATGTGTCTGATAAGTCATGTATAGGGTTTGGGATTGAGTCTAGCAATAGTATGGAAAGTGACATTTCATCTGGGGATGAAACTTTGACTGATTCTGCGTATGAAAATTTCAAAAGAGAAAAGGCCTACAAAGCAGTACCTCCACCTACAGGTACAATTATTCCACCTAGGGCAAATGTCTCCTTTACAGGGATAGATGAACTAGCCATTAGGAATAAAGTTGTTAATCAAGAGAAAACAAAATCTAGTCAATCAGCAATTGATAGAAATAAAGTCATAATTGAAGATTGGGTTGATAGTGATGATGAAGAGACTGATGTTTCAGAAAGTCAAAAGGAAACTGTTTTTAACTCAGAGAATAGTGAAACATCTTTTGAAAACAGGTCACCAAACAGTCAAAACAGTGTTGGTCAAGAATCTAGGACAAAGGGACTTGGGAACAAAGGGGGTAAATTATGTTTTGTATGTTACAGTCCTAATCATCTTATTAAGGACTGCAATCTACATGAAAGAACCTTCAAACACACCCAAACTCATAAACCTAAGGGAACACAGGGTTCAAGGGAAACAAGACCAGTTTGGAACAACATTCCAAAGAGTGAAACCATAGTAACTTCTCAAGAAACTCTAGGTACCCTCACCAAAGGAGATCTTTTACTCCATCAGCAGTACTTACAAGGGATGGGTTGATAAGTACTGCTAGACCAAAAATGACACAAACAGTACCTTCAAAAAGTACTGCTAATGTGACTTATCAAGGCACTGCTAGATCTAGAGTACCACAAAGCAGTACTTTCACGAAGTACTGATGGAAGTTATTATCCAAGGATGGATAATAGAAGACCTAGAATCTCAAGTTACTCACCATCATCAAGGTCTTCTACCACAAGGACTCCTCATAGACCACAAAGACCCAAGAAAATTGTTAAATCTATCTGGGTAAAGAAAGGAAGTACTGTTAGGAACCCCAAGCAGTACTTCCACAAACCTGTCAAAAAGAATGCATGATAAATCCTAAACAACGATGGAGGACCAAAGGGAACTATTCTAGATTTGTGATTAAGGGTAAATGGATCTTACACACTCAAGCAATTTGAGTATGTAACTCCATTAGGGGTATCCAAGTCAGTTATGACTTGGGTCCCTAAAAGAGTCTAATGCTTTGAAATTGTTTGTACAGGGCAATCCAGAAGAAGATCTCAAGGACTATGCTATCATTGACAGTGGATGCTCTGGAAGTATGACAGGAGACAAGGACAAGTTGTCTGATTTTAAAGAGTTCAAAGGTGGTTATGTGGCTTTTGGAAATGACTCTAAAGGTGAAGAATTTCTCAGGAGGAACCTTAATACATCATGCTTAGATTTTTGAGAAAGTTAGCTATGTGGAGGAAAGCTTAAGTTCAATCTCTTATCTGTTTCTCAAATTTGTGATAAGAAGCACAATGTTCTCTTCACAGATAAAGAATGTCTTATCATATCCCCAAAGTTTAAGTTTGTTGATGAAGACCTGGTGATACTTTGAGCTCCTAGAAAGAATGATGTATACAGCCTGGATCAAAAGAATATTATTCCCTCTGGTGGAATCACTTGTTTGGTTGCAAAGGCAACAGAGGATGAAGCTGTCCTATGGCAAGAAAGACTGGGGCATGATAAACTTCAAAAATTATCAACAGTTGGATAAAGGCTAATCTGGTTAGAGGTTTACCTTCCAAGACATTCAAGCTTGATCACTCATGTTTGGCATGTAGAAAGGGTAAACAGCACAGGGCTTCTTGCAAGAAGATTGAAGAATGAATGTTAGAGAACTCTTGAATTGCTACATATGAGTCTTATTTGGAACCTGTTCAGTAGAGAGTATAAACATGAAAAAGTATGCTTGGTGGTCCTGATGTCCTGCAGCAAATTCAGTTGGGTGTTTTTCTTGGCCTAAAGGATAACTACATATTATTATGCCTTCATGATTTGATTGTGGTTTGAGAACAGGCTAAGATAAAGTAAAGACATCAGGTGTGATCATGGAACAGAGTTCAAGAATCAACTTATGAATGAGTTTTGTGCCAAGAAAGGAATCAAGAGAGAATATAGCATTGCAAGGACTCCACAGCAAAATGGTGTTGCAGAAAGAAAGAATAGGACTCTTATTGAAGCTGCTAGAACTATGTTAGCAGACTCCCTTCTACCTATTCAATTTTGGGCTGAAGCAGTCAATACTGCTTGTTATGTGCTTAATAGAGTGTTGGTGACTAAACCTCAAATGAAGACTCCTTATGGAAATCTTGATGGGAAGATCTCCTAACATCAGTTTCATGAGACCTTTTGGATGCTCTCTGACTATACTTAATACTCTAGATCATTTGGGTAAGTTTGATGGCAAGTCAGAAGAAGGATATCTGTTGGGATACTCTACTAACAGCAAAGGTTTTAGAGTCTATAACAGGGTCACAAGAAAGGTTCAAGACTGTCTTCATGTAAACTTTCTTGAGAATCAGGAGAATCAAAAGGGAAAAGGTCCTGATTGGATGTTTGATCTTGACCTTCTAACTCCATCCATGAATTACATTCCTGTAAGGAAAGAAAACTATGCTGATTCAAAAGAACAAGGAATATCTTGTGATGATGTTGAAGATTTAGATGACCAGGAAATTCATTGTTCTTTCAAGTCAGGCCTATGCATCAGAGGAACGTACTGTGCAAAAGACGTTCATTGTCTTGAAGAACAAGCTTTACATGATGAGCTTGTAAGGTTTGATGCATCATAGAATATCTTGCCTAAGCTCATAATGATGATCAAAGGGATTGTTTTTGAGAGAAAAGAGGAGAATATCTATTACAAAGGGTGAAAAGACATGTCAACAGTACTTTCACTCTAGTACAGCTAATTACACCCCTCAAAGTACTGGCAATACACCTACTGAGTCGATGATGATATCCAAAAAGATGGTATTTCTCTACAAAACTCGTTTGATGCTGAGGGAGGCGAGTCGCTGACTACAACAACATGGATCTTACCATATTGAGTTCCCTCTACTCCTACGCTTAGATTCATAAGATTCATCCTCAAAAGTCAAATTACTTGGCGAAAGTACGCGGGGTTTCAAACAGAAGAAAGGCTTAAAAGAAAGTACATTCTTTCTGACAAACACGGCTTGCTGTTCTTTATATACAAGCGCAAACAGAACTAACACAAAGATCATCAAAAACATGCTTGTTTGCTTGTTTCTTATCGCAGAGGAACCCAAGGAAAGTCTCTCAAGCCTTAGCAGATGAAATTGGGTTGAAGCATTCAAGAAGAACTACTTCATTCAAGCTACAGACGGTATGGGGTGTTATGATTTTTTCCCCCCTTCTGGACCTACCAGAAGGCTAGAGGTTGATTGGAACTAAATGGGTTTTTAGAAACAGGAAGAGATGAAGTGGGTACTATATCAGAACAAAGCACGCTAGTTGTATAGTGGTACCGACAAGAAAGAAGGTGTGGATTTATGATGAAGTGTTGACCAGTTGCCAGAAATTGAAGCAATCAGCCTCTTTTTGGCATTGGCATTTTCATGCTTTACTGTCTATCAGATGGATGTCAAAAGTGCATTCTATATGGCAACATCACAGAAGAAGTGTATGTCAAAAGCCCAGGTTTTGACGATCCTGCTCATCAAAAAAGGTTACAGAGTGTCAAGGCACTTTATGGCCTGCATTCAAGCCCCAAGAGCATGGTATGAAGAATTTCCAACTTTTCTTTTGATACTAGATATAGGAGAGGGGCTATTGATAAAACTCTGTTTAATTATATGAAGGTTAGAAGAGATATCAGGTTGGTACAGGTATATGTTGAATGATATCATCTTTGGATCTCACAAGTCTTTCTATGGTGAAGCTCCACTTTGAAGTTCTTTGCAAAAGGAATTCAGATGAGTGCCATGGGTGAACTCACTTTTCTTTTTGGGGCTTCAAGTCAAGCAATCTAATGGTGGTATTTTTCTATGTCAAGACAAATATGTGAAAGACATTCTCAACAAATTTGACTTCAGAACCATCAAGCCAGCATCCACCCCCATTGAAGCTCATAAATCTCTAGGATAAGAGAGACACCCAATCATAGACTTGTAAAGATGTACATCAACATCTTCACCTTCTTCATCTTTCCTAGAGTATTTATGGAGCTTCAATGGGGGTGGAGCGGCTAATGGTTCTAAAGTCAAAACTTGTTGAGATATCTGTCACATATTTGTCTTTACTTAGAATAAAATTACCACCATTAGATTGCTTGACTTGAAGCCCAAAAGAATGTGAGTTTCACAATGGAACGCTCTTGAATTCCTTTTGCATAAGATCTTCAAAGTCCTTCACCATAGAAGACTTGGTGGATCCAAAGATGATATCATCAACATATACCTGTACCAACATGATATCTCTTCTATCCTTCTTAATAAACAGAGTTTTATCAATAGCCCCTCTCCTATATCTATGTTTCAAAAGAAAAGTGGAAAGTCTTTCATACTATGATCTTGGGCTTGTTTGCAGGCCATAAAAGTCCTCTTGACAATCTGTGACCTTGTTTGGATGAGCACAGGGTTCTTCAAAAACCTGGAGGCTGTTTGACTACAACTTCTTCTGTGATGTTGCCATATAGGAATGCACTTTTGACATCCATCTGATAGACAGTAAAGCCCATGAAAGATGCAAATGCCAAAAAGAGTCTGATTGCTTCAATTCTGGCAACTGGTGCAAACACTTCATCAATTAATCCACACCATCTTCTTGTCGGTACCCTTATAAACTTGGCGTGCTTTGTTCTGATAAATAGTACCGTTCACTCTCTTGTTTCTAAAAACCCATTTAGTTCCAATCACCCTCTTGCCTTCTGGTAGGTCACATAACACCCATACCTCTTGTAGCTTGAATTGAAGTAGTTCTTCTTGCATTGCTTCAACCCAATTTTCATCTGCTAAGGCTTGAGAGACTTTCTTGGGTTCCTCTTGAGATAAGAAAACAAGCAAAACAAGCATTGTTGATGATTTTGTGGTTAGTTCTGTTTTGCTTGTATATGAAAGACAGCAAGGCTCGGTGTTGGTCAGAAGTACTTTCTTTAAGCTTTCTTCTTGTTTGAACCCCGGCAGTACTTTCGCCAATAATTTGACTTTGAGGATGAATCTTATGAATTCTAAGCGTAGGAGTAGAGGGAACATCAATGGTAGGATCCATGTTGTTGTAGTCAGCGACTCGCCTCCCTCAGCATTCAAACAGAGTTTGTAGAGAAAAATACCATTTTTGGGTATCATCATAGAATCTGTAGGTGTTATTGCAGTACTTTGAGGGGGGTTATTAGCAGTACTTAGAAGTGAAAGAAACTACTGTTGACATGTTCTTTTCCTTTGTAATAGTATTCTCCTCTTTTCTTCTTCAAAAGCATCCTTTGATCATCATTATGAGCTTTGCACAAGAGATTCTCTGAGGCATAAACTTGACAATGCTCATCATGTATTAAGCCTGGTTCTTCAGGGACCAATTGAACTTCTTTATGCAGCAAGTACGTTCCTCTGGATGCTAGGCTGAGCTGTTTATGAACAATGAATTGCTGGTCATCAAAATCTTCAACCTCATCACAGATATTCTTTGTTCTTTTGAAAGCAGCATAGTTTTCTTTCCTTACAGGAATGTAATTCATGGATGGAGTTAGAAGGTTCAGATCAAACATCCAATCAGGGACCTTTTCCTTTTTGTTTCCTCTGATTCTCAGAAAGTTACATTGGAGACAGTCTTGAACCTTTTCTTTCTGTGACCCTGTTATGGACACTAAAACCTTTGTGTAGTAGAGTATCCCAACAGATATCCTTCTTCTGAATTGCCATCAAAGCTTTCCAAATGATCCTAGATATTAAGTATCGTAACGAGAGCATCCAAAGGTTCTCATGGGAAACTGATGTTTATGGAGTTTCTCCCATCAAGATTTCATAAGGAGTCTTCATTTGAGGTTTAGTCACCAAAACTCTATTAAGCACATAACAAGCAGTATTGACTGCTTCAGCCCAAAATTGAATAGGTAGAAGGGAGTCTGCTAACATAGTTCTAGCAGCTTCAATAAGAGTCCTATTCTTTCTTTCTGCAACACCATTTTGCTGTGGAGTCCTTGCAATGCTATATTCTCTCTTGATTCCTTTCTTGGCACAAAACTCATTCATAAGTTGATTCTTGAACTCTGTTCCATGATCACACCTGATGGTCTTTACTTTATGTCTTAGCCTGTTTTCCAAACCCACAATCAAATCATGAAGCATATCATATGTTTCATCCTTGTAGGCCAAGAAAAACACCCAACTGAATTTGCTGCAGTCATCAGTGACCACCAAGCAGTACTTTTTCTTGTTTATACTCTCTACTGAAACAGGTCCAAATAAGTCCATATGTAGCAATTCAAGAGGTTCTCTAACAGTTCTTTCTTCAATCTTCTTGCAAGATGCCCTGTGCTGTTTACCCTTTCTACATGCCAAACATGAGTGATCAAGCTTGATTGTCTTTGAGGTAAACCCTAACAGATTGCCTTTAACCAACTTGTTGATATTTTTGAAGTTGACATGCCCCAGTCTTCTGTGCCATAGGACAGCTTCATCCTCTGTTGCTTTTGCAACCAAACAGGTGATTCCACCAGAGGGAATAATATTCTTTAGATCCAAGCTGTATACATCATTCTTTCTAGGGAGCTCAAGTATCACAGGTCTTCATCAACAATACTCCCTAAACTTTTGGGGATATGATAAGACATTCTTTATATGTGAAGAGAATCATTGTGGCTTCTTATCACCAAATAGTTGAGAGAGAAAAGAAACAGATAGAGATTTGGAACTTAAGCTCTTCCCATAGCTAACTTTTCAAAATTAGCATGATGTCTAATGGTTCTTTCCTGAGATTCTTCCACTTTAGAGTCATTTCCAAAAGCCACATAACCACCTTTGAACTCTTTAAAAATCAGGACAACTTGTCTTGTTCTACGTCATACTTCCAGAGCACCATGTTCAATGATAGCATAGTCCTTGTGGTCTTCTCTGGATGCCCTGTACAAACAATTTCAAAGAATTAGACTTTTTTTAGGGGACCCCAAGTTCATAACTGACTGGATACCCCTAATGGGAGGTTACCCTACTCAAAATTGCTTGAGTGTGTAGAATCATTATCCCTATTCACAGAATCTAGATAGTTCCCTTTTGGTCTCCATGTTTGTTTTGGATTTATCATTGCATTCTTTTTGACAGTTTGTGGAAGTACTGCTTGGGATCCAACAGTACTTCCTTTCTTTACCCAGATAGATTTAACAATTTTCTTGGGTCTTTGTGTCTTATGAGGTACTGTCCTGGTGTAGAGACCTTGATGGTATGGTGAGTAACTTGGAGGATTCTAGGTTTCTATTAGCCATCCCTTGGATAATAACTTCCATCAGTAACTTCCGTGGATAGGTACTGCTTGTGGTACTATAGTCTAGAGTGCCTTGATAAGTCACATTTAGCAGTTATTTTTTGAAGGTACTGTTTGTGTCATTTTTGTTAGCAGTACTTTATCCAATCCATCCTTGTAAGTACTGCTGATGGGATAAAAGATCTCCTTTGGTGAGGGTACCTAGAGTTTCTTGAGAAATTACTATGTTCACTCTTTGGATGAGGTTCCCCTCCGGTTCCCCCCTCCCCTGCCCCCCCATTCCCTTGGAAAACCTGTGTTCCTTAGGTTTATGAGTTTGGTGTGAAGGTTCTTTCTTGTAGGGTTACAGTCCTTAATAAGATGATTAGGATGTAAACATACAAAAACTTTAATTTACCCCCATTTGTTCCCAAGTTCCCTTTGTCCTAGTCTTGACAACAGTTTTGACGGTTTGGTGACCTGTCCTGTTTTCAAAAGATGTTTCACTATTCTCTGATAGTTAAAAAAGTTTCCTGTTGACTTCTGAAACATCGTCTCTTCATTGTGTCACTATCAAAACCAATCTTCATTATGACTTTAGATGTCTATCAATTGTGATTGACTAGATTTTGTTTTTCTTCTTGATTAACAACTTTCTTTCCTAATGGCTAGTTCATCTATCCCTGTGTCAAAGGAGACATTTGCCCTAGGTGGAATAATTGTACTGTAGGTGGAGGTACTGCTTTGTAGGTGTCTTTTTGTGTGTTTGAAATTTTCACTACGCAGAATCAGTCAAGAGTTTCATCCCAGATGAAATGTTACCTTTCCATACTATTGCTAGACTCAATCCAAACCCTATAACAAGACCTTATCAGACATATATCTTGTTTGTTTAGGACTTCGTTTTGAAGTACGAAGCATTTGACCTATTTCTCAGTTTTACTTTGAAATCATCTCGTTCCTTTTAAGGCTTTCCCTTACATTCCTTTTGTTTTTTCTTCTAGTTTCAATATCTCTTATCTTTAAGTCATATTTCCATTTGTTATTACTTATCACCCCATGCATATATATTCATTCTTTTTCATGTGCTTTTAAGCAATGACCTCTAATGAACTCTAAGCTCATTTGATATCCTAGATTTTTAGTCCTAGCTCTTGAAAATTATCGGTGTGTGTGTGTGTGTTTTGATAGTTTTCAAGCAACAGTTTATAAGACTTACTACATTTGGAACAGTAAGGTACCTCTGAATTTGTAGCCATCAAAGCTAGAGATACTGGTGCATCATCAGCTTTGTTGCTCCAGTCAAAGTCATCAAGTCCATCTTGTCCAAAGTGCATGTGCTCTGCATCAAACTCCCTATGCTCCCAATTTTCTTGTTCAACTCCAGTCAGTGCATCATTGCATATGTCACTGGTTCGAGCATCAAAAATTCTTGGTCCAATCAATATCTTCATTTTTGTCTGTTGCACCAAGGCTTTGAGTTTGTATCTTCAATAGTATAACCACAATCCTCTTTTCCTGACGGACCATTTGCTATGTTTTTTCCTTGATACTTAGCAAACCGACACTCGTAGCAAAATGAACCTAACTCTTTGACAGTTTAAGCATTTCAATTTTTGACTTATCAAAAGGTAATCCATTCTTTGGCTTGAGGTTCAATGGATCTTCCTTCTTCCTCATAAATTCCTTATCCTTTGCTGTTTTCATGCAACGTTCCATCTAATGTCATTTCTTCCATCAGCATCCTTCATCATTTGCAGCAGGTCTTCACATCGTGAGTTATGGGCATAGATGCTTGTTGAGCAAGAAGGAACATATGATTTCATGCTGCGTGAGAAGCACAGTTGGGAGCAGTTGGCACCTTGATCGAGATAGCTTGAGTATTATCCTTTTGGGATATGTGCGGGTTCAAGCAGAATACTTTGTTTCAAAGTACTGCCTTTGACTTCTGTGGACAGAAAAGCAATGTTTTGTGAGTTTGAATTTGAGACACCCTTCAATTCATGCTCATACACTTTTAAGTTGTTGTAGAGATCATCGGCCTATGTTTCTAAACCAATTTCAATACCAAATGAAGAGTTTTCGGATGATACTACACCAAGTGTTGCACAAAAATTTCTAAATGAGGTAAAAAGCACCATTGTAAATCTTCAACGTGTTGTCAAAGAAGAAATGACTTTAGATATACACAATTGGTTGTATTCTGTTCACCAAGAGATTCAAAAAATTATAAAGGATGAAATTGTCCCTATCGTTAACCAAATTGATGCTAGATTGCAAAATTTCAAAATACAATTTTTGAAAGAAGTAGACAAATTTGTTCGAGACTTTAAATCTCTTGTAAAAGAAGCCGATGAATCTCTTGCCAAGCACAAGTATTTGGAATTGGAAATCGAGCGTCTCTTGAGAGCAGTTGTCAGTCAAGATATTATGTCTATTGTGCAAAGTAATTCTGTTGTAGATACTTCCAATCTCCAAACTGAGCTTGAACGTACGAAAGAACGTTTTGAAAATTGTATCACTAAAAAGGAGAATGAATATGCTAAACTTTGAAATGATTGCTACAAAAAGTGTGAAGAATGCAAATATGATAAAATTTCGTACGATAAAGCTAATAATGACATGCAACAAAAGATCGGATGGTTGCAAGCTCAGTTGGGAGATCTCAAGGGTAAAAGTAAGGATACTCCATATGTATCAAATACCCTTGATCCTTTGTCTCAGAAACTAGAGAATGAGAACGTAGAATTAGAGTTTTAGGTTTTGAATTATGCTAAAGAAAATGCTCATCTTAAGACCACATACAAGAACCTGTTTTACTCTATTAATGTGACACAGGCTCAAACTAAAACAATAATTGACTCTTTGCAAAACAAATTACATGATACGATTTATGAAAATGCTAAGCTAAGAGCCCAGTTATTTGATAAGGTTTCTGAACAAGAGGACACCACCAAAGGTACGAGTACGAATACTAAGTTTGCAAATCAATCAACCGAGAGGAAACAATCTTTGCAACCTTTAAAAAACGATTTTGTTGTGAGACAACCAAATGCATTTCAATCTGAGCGTACAAAATTTTCAAAAACTCGGGTACCTCAAAAGGTTGATGAGACGAATGATTTGTCAAATCCAATCACTTCAAACTAAGTACCCACACCACAAGAATCAAAATTTATGAAAAATGATAATGTGATTGCCCTAGTAATGTTTAGGATTAATCCTTCTAAGACTTCTAGGTAAGACAAATTTGTGCCTATCAACAAAGTTAGAGCAAGCGTTAGGACAAATCTGATCACTATTTCACAACCTCATGTCATCACAAAGAAAGGTGTTAATTCTAACTAAAATGGTTTGTCTTCTACAGGATTAGATAACACTTCTAAGACCAGAAAGCCACAGCCTAGGAGCAATACAAAGAATGATAGGGTCCCTTATGAGTCTAAGAGTAGTTGCATCAATAATAAAGAAGTTGAAGTAGAAGAACACCCTAGGAATTTACTACTTTCTAAGAATAAGAAACATATGTCATCTGAATGTAATAACGTTAAGCTTGCTATTTGAAATATGGATATATATGACAGTTGGTTTGTGCTATTGTGTAAGCAATGTTTAATTACTGTTAATCTGATGTATGTAGTGCTTAATTATGTGAATGGCTGATTCTGTGATAAGAAACAAAAGGCAAATTTTCAAAAATTGAAATCAAAAAGAAACTTAAGCCAATGTCAAAGTAACCAAAGAAAGTAGGGTCCAAAGAAAGACTTGCTTCACCTAAGCCTAGTAAACCTAGAATTTCCCTTAGGTGGTCAAAAAGTAGAAGAATCTTTGACCTATGTGGAAAAATAATTGAATCCAGTGACTCTAAGTTTAAGTCTGACACCTCTGTGTGTGATGATGAAAATGCATCTAACTCAGGACTTTAAATCTATCGGTTTATAAATTCACATACTTATTTTCTTTGGCAGGTTATCTAAATTTGTGTATGGTGCGTTGACTTGGGTTGTTCCAAGAACATGACCGGGAATCTAAAGCTTCTCATCAATTTCGTCTGGAAGTTCTTGGGAACTGTTCGCTTTGGAAATGATCATGTTACTGCAATTCTGGGTTTCGGTGATTGATGTGTTTCAAAAGCTTTAATTTTATAAGATTGAAAATACCGGATAATTATATGGAAACACACAGGTAAAAGTGTAAATCAAATAATGTGTATTAATCTTTTTAGGTAAGAACAAGGTCGTCACAGGCGATCTTGAGTAGTGTTCTAAATACAATCAGAAGAAAGGGACTTTAACAATTTTGAAATAACTTTAGTTTTTACCAATGATAATAAGATGACTTATCGGTTAGTTGAAAAATAATTTCATAGTGTTGGATATATAAATGTTTTTGACCATGATTTTAGGTAATAATTAATTTATTTAAAAGTGATTTCTCGTCAGTAAAAACAGTTTTCACAAAACATAAACTTGGTTAACTCATGACTTATATTTAGTTATTACTAGTCCTAATGTGTCACTCAAATAAATTTTTCACCATGGGGGTGTTTTTACTATTATATCAATAATATCTTATTTGTTACTTATCATTTAAAAAGTGGGATTTCTCGCCAAAAACCGATAAAGATTCATAGAAAATCTTTAAAACTCTATTAGAATCATATCGGTCTTATCGACTTCTCCAATTAGGACTACTATAATTAGTTGTATAGCAAGATGGACAAGATAAGATATAATAGGTTTGCAATACTAGTTTGTGCTTAAAGAGATCAAGATCATACAAATGCTTATTCATTATCATAACATCACCGAGTTTCAGAGAGATTTAAGCCTCTAATGGCTAAGGAGTTCATACAAAGTTAGACTTTACACAAACTTTCCATATTTTCAACAACTAAGTAGGTAAAAGTCTTCGTTCTGATCTTAGATCTCATTTTCTTTTTTTTCTTCAAAGGTAGAGGTGTTTCTTGGTGTTTTGGTAAAATGAGGAAATATGTGTGTGTGGGAGATGGTTTGTAGAATAAGAATGGATTGAGATTGGAACGCTTTGAGGATGAAATTCGTCCTCAATTTATAGGCAAGTTTGGATGAAAAGTGCGGCGCACTTAGGAAAAAGTACGGCGGACTTTGGGTGTTAATGCGATAGCATTTAATGGTTTTACTAGAAGTGCGGCGCACTTACAAATAAGTGCGGCGGTTTTGAGGAGTTAATGCAGGTGCATTTATTAGACTTTAATTCTTCAGACTTTGGGAGAAAGTGCGGCGCACAATATTATAAGTGCGACGGTTTTGGCTTCAAAGGAAAGTGCGGCGCACAATATTATAAGAGCGGCGCACATCTTGAATTTTAGTTAGAAATCTTTACTTTTCTTGTATTCGCCTCCCAAAGTGTACAGATTCTTGAGCTTGGGTCTGTAGTGTCTTCAAGTGAACCTATAAGCAATTCAAGCTAATTAAGTACCAAAAGTTTACGAGAAATGATCAAATATACATAAATAACGTCATAGAAATATGTATAATTTGGGCGTTATCAAATCTATCCACACTTAGCTTATTGCTTGCCCTCAAGCAATGGAAGCAAAAAATAAAATCATTTGTCGTGACGTGGAGAAAATTTGGATTTTTATAAGAGTTTGCATTTTAGATAACTTTTCAGGCATAGACATATAACATAGCACCTCACAAAGGGATAATGTTTGATTTTAAATTCACTCAGCCACTCAGATAGGGTTAAATATGCTATTGTGAAGAACACTCAATTTGCATAGACATAATCTAGACAGCTACCATAGGCTTGTACTTAACACATAAACATGTCCGTTGCGGCGTGAGCACCTAGACAAAAATCTCCAAGAGGCAAAATGTGATATTGATGAGGGTGAATAACAAATACTTGATTCCATGTGCCAAAACTTTTCCTTATACTTTGAATTTATATATATATATATATATATATATATATATATATATTCACTCGGCTGGGCACATAACTTCTTCTTTTTCTCACGGAGATCAACACTAATTCTATCATCGGCTTTCTCATTCCGAGATCTTGATATTGGACAAGTTAGTAGCCGCTCACACCAGCCTCTTGATTACCAAATAAACAAATGTGCACTTGATAGAGTCTAGAGCCAACGAGATTCCCATCAAAAATCTCACTAGGACACAAATATCCCTATATACATAATGTCTGTACATCAATTATAATAACATTTGGTTACCTTTAAAGTCCCTACTGACGCATTTATTCCTTGTGAAATTGCCAGAACCTCAATTGATACTCTTTAGTATTCACAGTGAAATGGAAATCCTTCTTAGAGACCAATCATCAATCAAGCTCGTTGGTAGGTGACTTGCGAGATTCCTATTTGAATCAAACTTGTCAACTGGAAAGAAAGATGGTGTGATTTCTACATGATCAAACTGTTCCAGTAATAGAATGACGACTCAATCAGAAAGATAGTATCAATCTGATTCACTCTCTTCACCCTCGTGTTGCTTTCTTTTTGAATGCTCCAGTAACGAAGAAATGGCTAGTGCATGCTGGCGAAACCCTGTCAAGGAGAATTCTTTTGGAATTCTACCTGATCACATGAGCAGTATTTATACTGATTAAGCGGGAACCGTGGATAATGCAACCGTAATTGACGAAGTGACAAAGACACTTGTCAACCATATATTTTAATCTCTAACCTAATACTACTCAGTTTTTTCCTGACGGTAGCAGCTTCTAGTCCATGATGAGTCAAGATTCAAGACCTCATCTCAATCCAACGCGAAGAATAATACATGATGAAAGCTCAAACATCAAAGACTTCCGCAATCTCTGAGAACAAGCACTTCCTCATAAAAACATATTGTGGTACAAGTAATCATGTTGAACGAAATGTTGAGGGAGATTGTAGCAGCTTTTTCAAGATCTTGAGCAACTGTAGGGAGGATACACAAATCATGAACTGCGGCATAAAGATTCAAGGATAAAGATTTAGATATCTCAGTGGTCAAGATAAATCAAGGCCAAAGACCAATGATATAAGAATTTTATCTAAAGAAATCAAGTTAAAGATCAAGATCCAAGAACACAAGCATGCAAAAGGATCTTCAAAAGGAATTCCCAAAATACAAGGCTCCAAGATCAAACGTCACAAGAAGTATCCACCATAGAATGACCACACAACAATCTTAATCCCTTAGGGGGAGATTGTTAGCCGTATAATTAGTAAAGTGAACGGTCATTAATTCAAAAAAAATCCCCGAGCCCTTTGTATAGAAAACGTATTTCCGGGAATTTATTAAGCTTAGTTGGGCTAGTTGTCGGGGTTTCAAGCCCATTTGTATTAAGAACCGGCCCAACACAAAGCCCACAAGTATAGTCCACTCTTGTAGCTATTTAAAGCCCTCTCCAATGTGGAAGGTGTGTTTGCTCTCAATTTTCTTTTAAACAATAACATTTTTCTTTTGTTTTTACTTTCCCTCTCATCTCTAAATCTCTATTTTTCTTATTTTTGTGTTTGGTGATGAAATGAAAATCCAAAACATTATCAATAGTGTTTTGTTCGAATACTGCATCCTGGCACATCCTGATTAATCATACAAGATTTGAAACTAAGAAGGGGGGTTGAATTGTTTACCCACGGCTTTTTAATTTAATGTTTTATGTTTGTTATAAAAACTAGATTCTGACTTTATGTGAATTTAAAACACTTGCAAAATAAACAATATACTTATCTAAAAAAAACAAAATTAATAGGATATAAGAGCAAATAAGGTAAGACAGGATTATAAGTAAAAACAATACAAACCAAACCACAACGCGAGGATTTATAGTGGTTTCGGTAACTAAGCACCACTTCGCCCCTACTCCACTCCCTCGAGCACACAAACCGAGAGTTTTTTTCTTTCACTATGTCAACAAATTCCTTATGTGGAGAAAAACCATACACAACTTTTTTTTTTGCCCCCTTAAATCAATTTCCGACACTAAGCTAGATGTGGATTTCTAATCTTAGGCCTTAAAAGTACCAATTCTATCACGACTTCACAACTTCTTCACTACTTTCACGACTTCACAACACAACTTCACAACTACACAACTTCTTCACACCTTAGTTTTCTTCACACCACTACTTCACTACTTCACTTCCACTTTCACACCTAACTATCATAACTTGGATGAATCAGTAGATTCAACTATACTTACAACAATCATAAAGATTTATCTACTACACAACTTTACAAGATTATACAACTGATTTTTACAAATGATATTAGAAGCAACAAGATTTCAATACACACTTAGGTGTAATACTTCTTCACTTGATGAGGAGAGAATTCCTTCACTTGCGACTTAGAAGGAATTGAGCTTGGATCACTTAGAAACAAACTTAATGATAGATGAATCAAAGATTTTAATGAGATGTGGGGCTGTTTTAGATCAAACGAAAAAAAAAAACAATGAGTGAAAAAGGTGAGAAAATAGTGATGAAAAGTCCAGTGATTATAGGAAAAACTGGAGGAGCGTTAGTCTATGGGCGGTCCCCTTAAATAGATGGGCGGTCCCCTTAAAATTAAAGGGGCCGCCCTAGACTGGGCGCTCCCCATTTTGTCCTTTGTGTGAAAGAATTTTCTCTAGAACTTCTAGTCCGTTTTAAGGTCCGAAAGTTGAATTTTCAAAATGTTTCTTTTGAATAAAATATTTCTTTTTAATTTTATAAAATGTTTTGTAATGTTTATAAAATATGTTTTACAAACATTTTTATAAAAGTTGTGAGTTGAATAAAAATTTCCTTTGATCATAAATCTTTAACATTTATTTATTCATTACCTTGAAAGTGATATAATTTTTCAAAATGAAAATTTACTACTAATTACTTGTTTACGTTTAATTTTACATTGAACAATTTTATATTTTGTTATTATCAAAACGTAAAGATGTGAAAAATCATAAATAAAGATTTTAGGCATTATTACATAACAATCTCCCCCTTTTTTGATGATTACAACATTTAAAACTCATTAACTAAATCTATTTTTAAACAAGTATTTAGTGAGTTTTATGTCATTTCTCCCTCTTTTTTGTATAATCAAAATGGCATCGTCAAGAATTTCTAGTAAAATCGACGGAATAAATGCTCCCCCTTGATGTGTGCTCCCCCTCATTCGAGGGTACCAAGGAATCGAGCTATGGTTTCTTGGCTACAAAAAATGATTAAGACAAAACAAATAATTTCTAACATGTAGCAAGAAGGAGAAAATATGGCAAATAATAATGCAACCAACAATAATCATCCATTAAAAATAAAATAGTGTGTGAACCACACTCATGCATACATAAAAAAATAACATGCTAACATTTATGAGATTTTTAAACTACAAAAAGTCTAATAACTAGTAAAGCTCCATAGGACTTGCTTGCAAAATAGTGGATGGACAATTATTTGAGAAACTAAACATAGAGTACGTTTATTTTGGGGAAGATAATGGAGGTGGTCGGATGATGGTTGTTGGTGGTTGTAAGAGCATATGTTCAATATATGAAAATATATATTAGAGTTCATCTCTCAATCCAAATATGAGAGTACGATTGTGAATGCAACACAAACATGAATCTCCATGGCCACAAGAAAGGATACCAAGGTAATGGGGATGACCAGGAATAGGGTGGTGAACGTGATGGAGTATCAAATTGGACATCAAGTGGGGTTATTGATGAAAGGGTGAGAGTGATGTCCATTGATGCATTTTCTTAAGTTGGAGGTAGTGGATTTGGGTATGTAGTCAATTAAGGATGAAGAAGTATCTTTGGTTGATGGTGTTTTAGAAGGTGCATTAGGAGCACTAGGTGATGATAGTTGAAGTGTGGGTGATGGAGTTTTTGTGTCATCATAGGTTAAATCCAGAAACAATTATTTTGGTATAATGATGTTGATTTTTGGTCTTTTGGAGGCTTTAGAAATGGAAGCTCTAGTGGATGCCATGGATGTTGATAACGGTTCGTGTATGATGAGGAAGATGATGTGTTTGTGATGATCATTTGGAAGGGATTTATGGGAAGGAAATGGTTTGAAAATGGAATGAGTTTGAACTAGTTTAAGTTATTCCAAATTATGTTCGAGCATTTTGGGCAAAGATATATGAGACTAGGTAAAAGAGAGTCAAAAAGCAGGAAAAATATTGTTTTACCCGTGATTTACTAGGGCGGTCCCCTTAATTAGGGGTCGGCCCCCTTAAAGATAAGGGGGTCGCCCTCTGCTGGTTCCAATTTTTACAGAAAAATGATTTTTCTCAGAATTTTTGTGAGAGTATTTTTGTTTTGGTGGTTTATTTGCAGCAAGGGAATGTAGAATAAGAAGAGTATAAGTATTGTCCTATTGAGTTTTAAGAGCACCTTTAATCATATAGCATGTAATAAACACAACCAAACATAAACCAAAATGGCATAATAGTTTCATTAAACAAAACACCAAAAGTTTAAATCATCATAGCAAATAAGTATCTAAAATATCTTAATACCTAAGTCTTTCCGAATAAATCGGATAATTACCACACAAGATGTTTAAAACATACACATAATCAAGTTAAAAATTATCTAGAACCACATTTAGCTATCTAGCTAGTTTCTCTCCTAAATCTTCACTTCTTCTTCTTGCTAAACACTCATTTTAGTGCCTTGCCAAATGATTTGAACCCTTCGCGCATCTCCTTAGCAATTTTGTGGTGCGTTGTTGAGCATGGTGGTTAGTCTATCAATTAGAAGTTTTCATCGGTTTGTTCGGCCAAAAATAGGTAAGGCATTTAGTTTTTTAGGTAGAAAAGTAGATCAAAAAAGTTAAGATAGTTGTAAGAGATGGATTACTTACTCGAGAAATATTATCGACATTATCCTCATCATTATGTTATGAGATGACGTGGCCTTGGATGATGAGAGCCTGAAGAAGAAAGGAATAGAACTGCCTTGCACGATCATCTTCGAGTCGTCAAGTTTTATATTTGTAGGGCAAGAGGACGCATGACTCAGCTCAGCAATGTCATAGGATATCATTGTCCAGCATGATGATGACGTTTTCCATTGACGTGTCGATAAGGACGGAGTTAGAAAACTAGCCATACGGAATATTAGCGGTTGGAGTAGCTCTCGCATAATTTGATCTTTTTGACAAAGGAAACAAAAAAATAAGCAAGGATTATATAATTTTTCGACAACAACACAAACACAGTGATCAAGAAAAGCGATGGAGACCGGAGTCCCCCCGATGTCCTTCACTAGTCCCGAACACGTCTACCCTGAATAAGTTCTTCCCATTACTTCATGTTGGGGCTTAGTTTTTTTGGTGAGAATTTGATTTGGATTAAGAGAGACGATTTGGCTTTTAATGGTATGGTCTACCACGACACGTTCCAATTTAAGAAGTCGACGAATGTCGTCATGAGTAGGAAGATCAGTGCAATATAGTCCCTCGGTTTCTTGAGAATACTCAAGAGATGCAAGGTCCCATTCGTTTGTAAAAACGGCTTGACCATTATATGGAATTTTGAGGATTTGATCGAATTGAGCGAGAGTGAGAGTTATCTCTCTCAACAAAAATCTTTGCTACTTTTCAAAGGTTTAGTTTGGGGAAGTTTCGAGGTATTTGGTTATAAGGCATGTGATATTGCGTGAGGACACGCAATCGTTTAGTTTGGGGAATTTTGATAAGTGTAAAATACACATATCCATTTATGCTTAAAATAGCCCAAATAAACCCAAAACAGACCAAAAATGGCAAAAATATGCTTGTATTTGTGTTTTGTGTGTGCAGGTACGGATATATAAAAAATCACAAGAAAACCGTCAAAAACGGGCAAGCACGGACACGAGAACGGAAGAGTGAACAAAAGCCGGAAGCCAAAGCCAGAAAAAGTCAAATCTACAGTCAACTCCAGTCAATCTTGGTCAACAAAAGTCAACAAGACCCAAAGTGTTTCAAAATAACCCCTCAACTTTCAGAAAAGTCCAAAAATAGTCCCTAAACTCTTAATGGGCCTCAAAACCCTAAAAACCCTAGCCCATTATCTTTCTATGAAACCACAAGGACCTAAACTGCCAATTGCTAAACTCCTTTTATACTACACCATTTATAAAACAACACAAGGACTGAAATTGCAAATTCTCCAAAGTTTAAAAGATTTTTACCCGTTTTTCAGTTTTAAAAAGGCGCGAAGAACAATTTACTGTTCATCGTCGTCTCCTTTTACCAAGCTGTCAAATCAAGGGGCTTTCTACAATTGAAGGAAAGGGTGCGTTAGTCAATTCAAAAGCTCCTTAACACAAATGCAAGGACAGATTAGTCAAATCAGTGGCTATCATTCCTACTCAAGCGCTAGGCCACGTGGACTATGAAGAAGCACACAAGAGGCGTGGGTTTTGCACTAAACTCACTCACAAAAGAAGCACAAGCTGTCACAATCAAAGAATGACAGCTTGGCAATCCTCAAGTGTCCACAAATGATCCAACGGCTATGAATCATGATCCAATGATTAAGAGATTCAAGGGATGAGATTGAAGGATTGGAGAGCAAGGCAGAGAGACTAAAAGCTTACCTCGCAGCCTATAAATAGAGCCTCACTCTTCACACACCACGGAGCCTTAGAATTTAGTTTTAGCTTAATTTTCAATTTCTAGCTTAATTTTGTTTTAAACCTTGTAACTTTCCTTTTAAGTATTGTAAGCAAACTTTTTATTAATGAAATTCAGTTGTTTTTAATCTTTCAAAATCTCTTTAATTCATAAGCTCTCATTTGTCTTATTTGATATTAAGCTAAAGCTCAATAAGCCCTCATAAGCTCAAAATCAGCTCTAATAAGTCTATAAGCTTATTATGGAGCTCAACTCACCTTAATCATACTTTAAACCTGTAAAATCAGCTTAAGTTCTATTTACCTTTGGAATTGGATTTATGAGCTTATTTGGAAGAGAGTATCTATCTGGAAGGTCTTATGGACTTAACCTCTAGCTTATTAAATAAGCTAGGAGAGCTTGAAGCTGCCCTTTTGGGACCTCTTGGTTTGTAGAGGTTGAGTAAGATTTCCTTTTTTGATTACTTGTATTTCATAATTAGCATAATTAGTTATAGCTTGTTTTTCTTAGATCTGATTGTTTGCTTAAAGAAACTAGCTTATATGTGGCTTATATCTCTTTATTTTGCTTATTAGGATTATTTAGTTAATCTGTTTTTTGCATATATTAAGTTTAGAATATAGTTCTTTCATATAATTGTCATAAAAACCTTTAAAAACCAAAAATAGTAGAAAATAGTTTAAATCTTAAAGATTATTGCTTTAATCAGTTGTTATTCTGTTAGTTGGGTTGTTATAAAGCAAAAATCATCTGATATTAGGCTCTTGATAAATAGATTTCATTTTATGAAGTTTTTTTAAATCTGTCAATGAGTTAAAGAGTGTTTGGTTTAAGCTAAATTGACTATCAAAAGTCAGAAGTTTTTGTTCATACCTTTTTGAGACAGCTTTGACTTCAGTTAAAAACAATAGGAAATGAGTTTTCATAAGTTAGTTTTGGAAATTTAGAGAGTTTGAGCTTATTTTAAGTGTGCCAGCACCAGGGGAAATTCTCTTTGATTTTCACTTGTGCAAAATTTGATCTAAGTTTTAAAAGGCTTAGATCCTGTTTGCATCTTACTTGTGCACTCAACTTGAGTGTGTTTAAGTGCAGGTTTACCCCTTAGGTAACCTGCACTATAACTTTGCACTTGTGCAAAGTGCATCAGTAGGAACTAAGGAGTTCCTACTGTCACTTTTAGCTTAATTTCTAGCTAGGTAATCCTAGGTTTTAGTTTCTAAGGTTAGAGTAGGATTAAGATTAGGTATAGCTTAATTCATTTTAAGACTTATTTTTAGTTTCCAAGCTTATTTACTATAGAACATTTGCTTTTAAAATTCAACTAAGAAAACCAAAAGCCCAAAGACAGTAGTTAAGAGTTGATAGCTTTTGAATTTGATTTCTAGCTTGCAGTAGTAGGTTTTATTGTTTAAATTAGTAGCTATTAAGTAGTTTGTCAAGTTTGCAAAAGCTCATTTGCTGTATTAGCTTTTTGAGCAATTGAGCTTGTTAAGTTTTTGTAGCTTATGGCTTAATTCCTGAGTATGCTACTTTCATCATCGTTTTCAGTTGTTCTCTAGTGTTTTAAGCTCAAATTTCTTTTCATAGATAGATAAGAATCACTAGCTTTCCAAAACATTTTTTGTTTTTAAAATTGAGCTTAATTTGAGCTTAATATAGCTGTTTTAGTAAAATAAGCCAAATCCCCACTTTTGTGACAGTTAGTGATAAGCTGTTTCTGAGCTTATTAGTTTAGTTTCAGGCTTATGTCCCCTTTATTAAAGTTGCTTTAATTTTGTGTTACTATTTATGTCCTAGTATTTGGTTTTGCATAAAAGTCAAAAAGAAAAAAAAAGTGCAAAAGGGGTTGTCCCACACTCGAAACCCACGACTCTCATTTTAGACCCAATGTGTTATACCAGTTTGCTTCAATAGCTCATCCATCATATCACGAATTTTAATACTAGTACATGATTTATTTCCCCTTTTCAATAATAAGCCGTAGCTATATAAGCTCATTTGAGGGCTTATTTGTTTAGCAATTTGGGTTTTCTTGTTTTTCTTGTGTTCCTGCTAGTGTTTAAGATTTACCCTGAATTTTTTAGATTTTTCCAGCTTAAATTTTATTCTTAATCAATTTTCAAAAGTAAAAATCTTAAAAAATACATAAAAAATAGAAAAAAAGTTTGAGAAAAATACAAAAAAATAGTTTTTAGTTTTATAAAAAATAGCTTAAGGTTTACATCAGTTCGTAAAATCATTTTCACCACTTTTCGATTTTTAATTTCATTTTTGAGCGATAATTTTTTCATTTTAAAAATGGAATTTAATATTAATAATAGTTAAATAGTTTTCTTTGCTTTGTATAATATTTTAGACTTTTCTAAGCTTTAAAATTATTTTCCCAATTTTTAGTAAATTAATTTGCTATTTTTTGTAGATTTAATTAGATTAAATTACGTCTTTATCATAATAAATTCAAAAATATCAAAAAAATGTTTTTATTTTTCGTAAAATTTTCTTTTGTCCTATCTTAGGTTTAGAAATTTAGTTTATATTTTTAGGAGTTAAATTTAGTTTATTTGCTTATTTGTCGCGTTGTATGCTGTTTCCCGTAATTTATTAGTCTTTTTAATTATTTTTAATGCTTGTTTTAAGATTTAGTAGTTATAGAAAAACCCAATGCAATTTCGAACTCATTTCAAATCAGTATCCAATCATCAAGGTGGATTCAATTTCTCGATTCGTTGGGAAAAAACGACCCGGGATATCAGATTCCCGGTAATACATACGTATTTTATATTTATATATATAGTATATATTATATTTATTTTTAAAGAGTGAATTTTTCCTTAGGGATTTTTCTTAATTGCTCTTGTTGAAATATTATATATTATTAGTATATTTTATACCGTATCAAATTTTTGGCGCCGCTGCCAGGGATTTGAGTTAACGAATCTCTCGTTTTGTGTTTGTTGATAAGATTTGAAGATCCTTTCGTCCCCGAAAGTTTCATTTTGGGTAAAAGCTAAAAATGCTTAATGTAGTTTTCATGATAACTCATTGTTCTTCATGTACTTTCAATATTGTCATTACACACGTTAGAAATTCTATTTTAAGGGTAATTTGGTCATTTTACACATAATCTTCTTCTACCTATACATATTTTCAGAATTTTTCACATAAACACTTCGCACTGTCCTATTTTTCGAAACATTTCTTTATGTATGATTCACCAATTGAACATAAAACACGTGATTTTTAGATTATCTACACCTTTCACAATTATTTAGTGTATTTTTATTATTTAGTGCATTTTTAGAATAACTAAAACATGAATTTTGTGAGGCTAATGTTTTAAGGTAACTGGTCGGTTATTGAAAAACAGGTTTATGCTCCTTAATCCTTATAAAGTGTTTATTATTTATACTCGTAAACAGTTGAAAACACTTGAGGATTAAGTGTAGTGATTTTAATTTTTCCTTATGTTTTGATAATCAATTCGAAAGGAGGAACATCAAAATCTGCTTTTATACTTCTTATATTTTTATCTTCGTGTATATATTTGTAGAATAAATACTTTCATGGAAATGTAAATATGTCTACGACCTTCTATAATGAATAATTTAGAGTTTAGCAGAGGGATGGAATATCGCGTTAACGTGGAATGGCCGCTGATTTAAGAAAACTATTTGGCAGCATGTTGGGTAGCATATATTGGGTTTGCTGGAAAACTAAAAAATGAAGTAAAACTACTCGAAAATGGCAGCAATAGCTAGGGAAGAAGATAAGGGTACTTTTGTCTTTTCATTTAAAAGGTGTGGGTCTAGATATGTATAATGATCTGTTGACTGAAACAACATTAAGTTAAATGACAATATTTTTTGTAGAGTAAGCATAATGAGTATTCTAAAAAAGTACATTAAGCATAGATAGCTTTTACCCTTTCATTTTTGTTAAAAAATTTCAAAAAGTCAAAAAAAATAAAAAATCATAAAATATAAAAAGTAAAAAAATATTTTTCTTTTCTTTCTAGTATAGCTATCATATAAAAAAAACATCAAAAATATAAAAAATTGTCCTTAAAAAAAATAAATAAATAAAATAAAGTTGGTAATCGAACACCAACAAATAATATCTTCAATTGAGATATTATCATAAATAAGTTCCGGTGAACTTGAAAAGTTCCCAATTCGAACCAAAGATTTAACACTTGCCATTTGTGTCTCTATGAAGTACGGCTCACCTTAAAAAGCAATTTTTGAGAGCTACCGTGAAGTAGTTGATTATTTGGTTTAAGTCTCTTTCGTGTAACCGTTAAAATTTATTGTTAATAAAAAATTAAAAATCCAAAAAAAATAGTGTAAAATTTTTCTTTTAATTCTAGATTTTTCCTTTTTAATTTTCTTGTAAGTGCAGCTCAATCGTTCGCAAACTCGTAACCGAACCGTCGTCAAATCAACAAACCTTCCGTGTGTTGAACCTTGCAATTTAAAGAGCCTATTGCCCGGACCAACTATAGTTGCTGTTGGCGGATCGACTATGGAGGAATTTACTCCGTGCACCACGTGGGGTTACGGTAGAAGCTATTGTTTTACCCGATATCAATGCGATCTTGTGAGATCAAAACTAATTTACTTCAAATTGGTTCAAGCAAAACCCGTTTCATGGTTTAGAAATGAAATTCCTCATGCTCATTTAACAATTTCAAAAGGATTACTTCGACCTTACGATTTAGGGAATGTGCCTAATGATGTGATTAAGCTCATGATGTTTCCTTATTCGCTCGAGGGAGCCGCTAAAACTTGGTACGAGAAAGAACCCCAGAATTCAATTTTGACTTAGGATGATCTCGTTACCAAGTTCGTTAACCAATTTTCCCCCCCTTCAAAAACCACTCACCTTAAGAACTAAATTTCTATTTGTCACAAGAATTCGATGATTTTTAGTGAAGCGTGGTACGTTTTAGGTATGCTTAGATCTTGCCCTCACCACGGATTTTTGGTTAATCAGTTGATACCTTTTATAATGGTTTAACCAAAAATGAACAAGACTCCTTAAATGCCGCGGCGGGTGGTAATTTGTTAAGTAAGACTACTAGGGAAGCTTTGAATATAATTGAAAACAAGTCAAAAGTACGTTATTCGAGAAACAAAAACAAATGCTTCTAGGGTTAATTTAGGGAATAATGTTTAGCAAAACGGATGAACGAATTGATAACTTGCGGATCAATTTTCGACCTTAGGCGAGATGTTTTAAAAGTTTGTTGTCACTCCCGCACCGGTTAAGCGAATGACGGAAAAATTGTGTTACTTGTGGTGGAGGCTCATGCATGGTATAATTTTCCGTTACCGATAATAGCCAAAAACGTTGGTGCTACCACGGGGACTTATAATCAAACAGCCCACCAAATCGAGTTAGTAATCAAATGGCACCACACCCCAAAAAAAAATAACAACTAGGATTTGATCCGAGGCAAAATCAAGGTCAAAATAGGCATTATAATATCAAGGTCAAGGGAATAATTTCAATCGAGGGAACAATTTTCAAAATCAAGGTTTTCAAGGTCAAGTTAATCATGCTTCGAATTTTCAAAACCAAGGGTTTCAAAATCAACCGTTTCAAGTACCTAATAATCAAGTGAACGATTTTTCAAAGATTTTTCTAATTACAAGAAGTCTAATGATCAAACGATTAGAATTTGAAGTACCCAATCACTTCGATGTAAAAAAAGGGAGTTAACGAACCAGATTCAAACTACCATCAAGATAATCAACCACGCTTGATGAGTCAAAATATATACTTTTCCAAATACACGTTGCAAATTAATCTTCAAAACATGGTAAGTAGTTTTCTTTCAAGCCCAGCCTCACCTTCGGGTTACTCTTCTGAGTAATCAATTCCTACCCGAAGGCGAGATGAAGCGGTTCATACCCGAAGTGGTTTGCTTATGAGGGGACCTCGAAATCCAACTAAACATTCCCCGAAAAAGGTAGTGGAACGAGAGACCGAGGAATTAACGGTAAGGAGCAAATGATTTCCAAGAAGTACGCTCAAATCCCACCCTCCAGTTATCCCTATACTGATTACCGGACCCGAGATTCCGAAGACTTTACCAAAATCAACTCCGATTCCGGAACCCGAGAATTCCGACGGACAGTTACCTAAAGCAAAATTTCCTTACCCTTCAAGACGAGATAATCAAATGAATCGAGAATAAGCTTCATACCAAAAAGAGAAGATTTTTCAAATGTTTCAAGATTTGCGTTTTGATATAAGTTTTGTGGATGCTTTGTTTTTAATGCCGAGATTTGCTCCTACGATTAGGGATTTGTTAATGAATAAAGAAAAGTTGCTTGAATTAGTGAAAATTCCATTGAACGAGAATTGCTCGGCAATGCTCCTTAAAAAGCTTCCCGAAAAGCTAGGAGATCCGGGTAAATTTCTTATTCCTTGTGAATTCCCGGGAATAGAGATATGTTACGCCTTAGCCGATCTTGGTGCGAGCATAAATCTAATACCCCTTTTTTTTTTCGATTGGTAAAAAATCTTTAGTTACCCGAATCTTTCTCGACTCGAATGTCTTATAGAGTTAGCTGGGACGATCCATACTTACCATAAGGGTTTAGCCGAGGACGTCTTCTTAGTTGAAGTTGGAAAATTCACTTTTCCGCCTGAATTTTTAATTGTCGATTTCGAGAGCTGATTTCTCGAGTACCTCTTATACTTGGAAGGTCATTTTTGAAAACCGGTCGTACCTTAATTGATGTTTATGAAGGGGAAATCACTCTCCGTGTTGATAACGAAGCCGTCACTTTCAATTTGGACCAGACCATGAAATACTCCTCCACGAATGACAAATCGGTAAACCGAATTGACATCATTGATGAAATTTGTGAGGGTTTGTTCGGAATTTTAGGATTTCTTAGTGATGATTTTTAAGTGGCAATCCCACTTTGACGTCTGAGTCGTTTACGTCTGAATTTACTTTGGAAGAAATCGATGCTTTTCTTTATGACAAATCAATCTGTTTGGAAAGTGATCATGATGATTGTGATCCGGAGGAAGATATTTGTGTGCTTGAACAATTGTTAAATGATGACCCTGTTTCAATTACCCGATGGACCTTAAAGCAAGTGAAGTTACCAAGTCCAAATCTTCAATTGAAGAGCCCCGAATTGGAATTAATAGACTTACATCTCTCTTAGGGAATTGCTTTCTTGGAAGAAAATGATTAAATTACCTGTCATCATAGCTAAAGGTTTAAAAAAATATCAAAAAGAAGCTCTCATTACTTAAAATATCATAATCGTGCACTTAGCTTGGAAAAATAACCGTAATCAAGGTATCGACGCGTTTTTTGTACTTCTTTAGATATTTGATGGAAGACGATTGTAAACATCGGTGCAAATTCAAGTCGGGTGAACCGAAAATTCATGAAGTCATTAAGAAGGAGGTGATTAACTTTCTTGATGCCGGAATTGATATACCCGATCTTTGACAGCCAGTGGGTTGTCCAATCCTTTGTGTTTCCTAAATAGGAGGGAATGTCAAGTCGTGCAAATGAAGAAAATGAATTAATTCTGACACGTCTAGTTACCGGATGGAGAGTATGTATCGTTTATAGGAAGCTTAACGAAGCAACCCGTAAAGATCATTTTCCTCTCCCGTTCATGGATCAAATGCTAGAATGTCTAGCCGGCAATGAATTCTATTGTTTCTTAGATGGTTTTTCAGGGTATTTTCAAATTCTAATTGATCCTCATAATCAAGAGAAAACGACTTTTACGTGCCCATATGGTACTTTTGCTGATCGTCGTATTGCATTTGGATTTGGTAATGCTCCTGGAAGCTTTCAACGTTTGTATGAGGCGATTTTTCACGATATGATAGAGATGACTTTGGAGAGTTTATGGTTGATTTTTCCGTTTTTGGTGATAGTTTTGATTCATGTATTTTATCTTGAACGAATGTTAATTAAGATTGAAGACACTCAAATCTTGTCCTTAATTTGGGAAAATGTATTGCATGTGTAAAGAAGGTATTGTTTTAAGTATAAGATATCTAAGTCAGGAATTGAGGTCGACCGAGCTAAAAGTTGTTGTGTTTGCTAAACTCCCTCATCCCGACTAATACCCCTGTTAAAGGAGTTGAAGTTTTTTGGTCATGCAGGATTTTACCGTCGTTTATTCAAGACTTTCCAAGATTTCTAGACAATAACTCACCTTCTCGAAAAAGACACACCGTTTGTATTTCTATGATTGTATCAATGACTTTCGAAACCCTTAAGGAAGAAGCTTACGAAGCTCCGTCTTAGTTGTACGGATTGGAACTACCTTTCGAATTAAGTGTGATGCAATGCTGATTAGGCGATGGTGCGGTCTTGGACAACGTAAGACGAAGCATTTCACCAAGTCTTTATGCTAGTCAAGTAGTGACCGGAGCTAATTCATTACATACAATGAGAAGGAGATGCTGCCGTAGTATATGCTTTTGTAAAGTTTCGACATTTATGTCTTATCCTAAAAGCATTGTTATACTGACCTTGGCTTTAAAGTACCTCATGAACAAACAAGATGCCAAACCAAGTTGACTTCGCGGGTGTTACTTTACAAGAGTTCGATTAATCATCTATTTCGTGACAAGAAAGGAAGTGAAAATCTAGCCGCCGATCATTTGTCAAGACTCGAGAATCCTCATAAAGATATTTTGGAAAACAAAGACATTAATGAACATTTTCCTTTAAAAACTCTTGGAGTTATCTCAAACGGAAGTACCCCATGGTTTGCCGATTTTGCAAACTACCATGCGGGGAATTTTATCATAAAGGGAATGTCAACTCAACAGAAGAGGAAATTTTCAAAGACGTAAAACATTATTTCTGGGATGATCCCTACCTCTTTCGTATTTGTGCGGATCAAATCGTTCGTAGGTGTGTGCATGGACACGAAGCTCTTGATATCCTCAAGGCTTGTCATTAAGGACCCACCGGGGGCCATCATAGTGCCAACCTCACAGCTCAAAAAGTATTGATGCGGTTTTTTTGGCACACATATATCGAGATGTCATTCGATCGATCAAATCTTGTGATACGATGCCACGACAAGGCAATAAATAAAAAAAAATAAAATTTCTAACTGATGAATGCCTCAAAAGTATCAAGTTTGTGAATCTTCGACATATGGGGTATTGATTATATGGGACCTTTTCCGTCATCAAAAGGGAATAAAGTATTCCTTGTAGCTTGTCGACTATCTTTCGGAATGGGTTGAAGAAAAAGGCGCTCCCAAACAAAACGATGCTCGTGTAGTTATGAAAATTTTAAAGTCTCTTTTTGCCCGATTTAGAATACCGAGAGCTATAATAAGCGACGTGGGGACCACTTTGTAAATGATCAATTCCAAAGTGATGTCTAAATATGGAGTCACACATCGTTTTAGCTATGTTACCACCCTCAAAAACGAGTGGTCAAAGTTGAAGTGTCAAATGTGGTCTTAAGCATTTTCTTGAAAGGAAGTAGGAGAAAACCGTGCTATGGTCTGACAAGCTAGACGTGCTTTGTGGGCGTTCTGAACCGCTTTCAAAAACACCGATCGGATGCACACCTATAGCCGTTTACGGAAAAGTCTTGTCATTTACGTCGAATTGGAACAACAAAGCATATTGGGCTCTTAAGCATGTAAATTTCGACATCAAAACCGCGGGTGATCATCGAAAGCTGCAGCTAAATGAACTTAACGAGCTTCGAGATCAAGCTTATGAGAATTCATTAATCTACAAGGAGAAGACGAAGAAACTTCACGACTCAAAGATCAAGAATCGAATCTTCAATGTTGGTGATCAAGTTTTACTCTTCAACTCCCGGTTAAAGATATTCTAGAAATGCTTAAAACTCGTTGGTCAGGACATTTTACTATGACTCAGTTTTTCCATACGGAACAGTGAATTATCTAAACCCGAGGGCCCGAATTTCAAAGTAATAGTCACCGTGTAAAACATTTCTTCGGAGGGGACATACACCTAAGGTAGTCCCGGATCTCCACACTCTCTAAGGACATAATTCAGGGATCGAGTCGAGCTTGTGACTCGGTGACCAAAAACAAGCCGCTTCGTGGGAGTTCACCCCATGCTTATCCTTTCTATTTTCTTTCTATTTTCTATCTAATGTGTTGTGTTGAGAGAGGCTTGTACTCTTTCCGATTTCTCGTTGTTTGTTGCTTGTTGTTTGTTGTGATTTTTGCAGGATTGATCCAACAATTTCTGAAAGCCTCTCGTGTCCGGTGTTGTATCCCGTTTCACTCGAGCTTCTCATCCTTTGTGTGAAATTAGTTTGGGGAGATCCAATATCCTTTCAATCTTATCGATTCACGTTTATCTTTGCATAATTCATAAACGGCTTAGATTTACGTAGAGACCCGCCTTTAAACATTGAGGACAATGTTTCGTTTTAGTTTGGGGAAGGGAATCTATCGATTTGATGTTACCTGCTTATTGTTTTGTTCTCACGTACCCGTTTTCCTACAAAAAATAGCAAAAATTTTAAATTTTTAAGTTCTTATTTGCGTTGGTAAGAATAAAAAGTAGGTTTTCCGTTGGCAAGACAATAGATATGTAGGTTTTCGTTGGTAAGTTATTAAGTTCTTTTTTTTTTTTTAGTATGCCAAAAAAATGTTAAGACAAGTAGTAGGTTTTCCGATGGTAAGAATAAGAAGTAATTTTTGACCCGATCGATCGTGTTGATTTAGCTTTTACCTTAACAAATTAGATGAAGTAGTTTTGTGCGGTCTCATGTAGGACTATTAAACATGCTAAACTTGAATCATTAGTAAATGAAGGCTTGTGCTAATCTCAAGAAGATTTTAAATATGCCAAGTTGGATTTTATATAGGCTAAGTATTTGCGAATTTCTTTTGCAAAGATCGAGAAATGATAGTGTTATTTATAAGTCATGACATTAAACGTAGAATAGTTGGTTTTCTTTCAAGCTCATAAGTGTTAATTGTGGCTTTTTCTCCCATTAGCTTGTTTCACCTCTATATATAAATGTTTAATAAATAGAGTTGTGCGGTTTTTTGGTTAATAATTAGCTAATAGAAGTTTTCTTTAGTTCCTTTGTAATTAGGATGAGTATCACATCAGGATACTTAATTTGGCATAACTATATGTATCATATAAAGAAATATTTTGTTATTCTTAAGAGCCTTATGGGTATACGGATAAGTAGTATTCAATAATAATACCGAGATCGATAAATGTTTGTTGATCTTGTCGGAGGAGAGGGATGTTTACAGCCTTCTAAAGTCGGGAAGTTACGAAGTCGAAATATGTTTGGTTAAATCTTGTCGGAGGCGTGGCGATGTTGTAGCCTTCTAAAGGACTGAGGTTTAATAATGTTGCTTAATTTTTGTCTTATTTTGTGCTTTAAAGAGCCTAAGGGTATATGGTGCAAATAAGATTGGTCCATTCATGTCTTAAAGAGCCTTAGGGTATATGACATGAATGGTGCCTTGGCTTTAGTAGCTAACATAAGCCAAATTTTGGTTGCTCGATTTGGACTTTAATTCTTGATGGACATTTGATCTTTTGAAAAGGTAGGAGCTAATTATTGTGTTTCTTAACCGTTATACTTTATTTTTGGAATTAATAAGTATCGAAATGAGTCTTAAAGAGCCTTCGGGTATATGACTTAAGTAAAATCTTGAGATACAAAAGTAGGATTTACGGGAGGAAAAGTAAGTACACAATTAATATTTATGAGTAGTGTTAGTGTCATGACTTGTAATTGACAATGATCTTGTTTTTAAGCTTAGCATGGGAAAAGTGAAAAATCGGGGATGATGAAGTTATCTTTTAGACACTTAATTGTGCTTTTTGTTCTATGATCCTTAAAGTTACCAATGAGGTAATGAAAACAATACATTATGTCAACACAAATAAGTTGTAGTTAGGTAGTTAATTATCAAGAAAAATCATAAAAAGAGAAAAAGTTTTGAAAATGGGAAATCGGGTGTTTTATAACTTGTGATCTCTTAGCTCTCTCAACAAAAATCTTTGCTACTTTTCAAAGGTTTAGTTTAGGGAATTTTTGAGGTATTTGGTTATAAGGCATGTGATATTGCGTGAGGACACGCAATCGTTTAGTTTGGGGAATTTTGATAAGTGTAGAATACACATATCCATTTATGCTTAAAATAGCCCAAATAAACCCAAAACAGACCAAAAATGGCAAAATAGGTGCTTGTATTGTGTTTGTGTGATGCAGGTACGGTATATCAAAAAATCACAAGAAATAGTCAAAAACAAGCATAGCACGGACACGTGAACGGAAGAGTGAAAAAAGCAGAAGCAAAGACCAGAAAAGTTCAATCCCTCATTCAAAGTGGTCAAATTCATGGTCACAAAGTAAAAAGACCCAAAATATTCCATTTGAGCCCCTCAACTTTCAAAAAAATCCATAAATGGTCCCTAAGCCTAATTGGGCCTACCGGATCCTTAAGCCCAAAACCCTAGCCCATTCACCTTTTTATAAAACCACAGGCCAGTTGCAATTTTTGAAACTAGTTTATAACTAGAAAAGGAGGAATCAAAAGAGAGGGGACTAAAATTTGATTTATACAAAGTTTAAAAACTTTGATCCTGTTTTAGTTGTAAAAATGGCGCGAAGTCTTTTTTTGTTATCATCACTTCCGTTTCACCAAGCAGTCAAAACAAGGGGCAAATGGAAATCAAAGGGTGCGTTAGTCAATTCAAAAGCTCCTTAACACAAATGCAAGGACAGATTAGTCAAATCAAGAGGCAATCATTCCTCACTCAAGCTCTAGGCCACGTGGACATGAAGAAAGCACACAAGAGGCGTGGGTTTTGCACTAAACTCACTCACAAAAGAAGCACAAGCTGTCACAATCAAAGAATGACAGCTTGGCAATCCTCAAGTGTCCACAAATGATCCAACGGCTATGAATCATGATCCAATGATTAAGAGATTCAAGGGATAAGATTGAAGGATTGGAGAGCAAGGCAAGAGAGACTAGAAGTTACATGCAAGCCTATATATAGAGCTCACTTTCATTCCCCTCGGGAGCCTTAGAATTTCGTTTTAGCTTAATTTTCAATTTCTAGCTTAATTTTGTTTTAAACCTTGTAACTTTCCTTTTAAGTATTGTAAGCAAACTTTTTATTAATGAAATTCAGTTGTTTTTAATCTTTCAAAATCTCTTTAATTCATAAGCTCTCATTTGTCTTATTTGATATTAAGCTAAAGCTCAATAAGCCCTCATAAGCTCAAAATCAGCTCTAATTAGTCTATAAGCTTATTATGGAGCTCAACTCACCTTATACACTTTTAACTGCTTAAATCAGCTTAAGTTATATTGTACCTTTGGATTTGAATTTATGAACTTATGGGAAGAAGAGATAATCCTGGAAGGAGCTCTATGGAATTTATCCTAGCTTATTACTTAAGCTAGGAGAGCTTGAGTGCCTTTTGGGACCTCTTGTTTAGCTAGAGGTTGAGTAAGTTTCCTTTTTAGATTACTTGTATTTCATAATTTAGCCTAATTAGTTATAGCATAGTTTCTTCTTAGATCTGCTTGTTTGCTTAAATAACTAGCTTATATGTGCTTATATCTCTTTTATTTTGCTTATTAGATTATTTAGTTAATCTGTTTTTTGCTTATATTAAGTTTAGATCATAGTCTTTCATATAATTGTCTTAAAAACCTTTAAAAAACCAAAAATAGTAGAAAATTAGTTTAAATCTTAGATTATTGCTTAATCAGTTGTTAATTCATGTTAGTTAGGGTTGTTATAAGCTAAAAATCATCTGGTATTAGGCTCTTGATAAATAGATTTCATTTTATGAAGTTTTTTTAAATCTGTCAATGAGTTAAAGGAGTGTTTGGTTTAAGCTTATTTGACTATCAAAAGTCAAAAGTTTTTGTTCATACCTTTTGAGACAGCTTTGATTTCAGTTAAAAACAATAGGAAATGAGTTTTCATAAGTTAGTTTTGGAAATTTAGAGATTTTGAGCTTCTTTTAAGTGTTCCAGCACCAGGGGAATTTCTCTTTGAATGTAACTGTGCAAAATTTGATCTAAAGTTTTTAAAAGGTAGATCTTGCTTGCAATTTATTTGTGCACTCAACTTGAGTGTGTTTAAGTGCAGGTTTACCCCTTAGGTAACCTGCACTATAACTTTGCACTTGTGCAAAGTGCATCAGTAGGAACTAAGGAGTTCCTACTGTCACTTTTAGCTTAATTTTTAGCTAGGTAATCCTAGGTTTTAGTTTCTAAGGTTAGAGTAGGATTAAGATTAGGTATAGCTTAATTCATTTTAAGACTTATTTTTAGTTTCCAAGCTTATTTACTGTAGAACATTTGCTTTTAAAATTCAACTAAGAAAACCAAAAGCCCAAAGACAGTAGTTAATAGTTGATAGCTTTTGAATTTGATTTCTAGCTTGTAGTAGTAGGTTTTATTGTTTAAATTAGTAGCTATTAAGTAGTTTGTCAAGTTTGCAAAAGCTCATTTGCTGTATTAGCTTTTTGAGCACCATGTGCTTGTTATAGTCTTTTGTAGATTATGCTTATTTCCTTGAGTTTGCTACTTTCATCATCATTTTCAGTTGTTCTCTAGTGTTTTAGCTCGAAATTTCTTTTCATAGATAAGGTTAAGAATATCACTTGCTTTCCAAAAACTTATTTTGTTTCTAATAATTGAGCTTAATATAGTGTTTTAGTAAGAATAGCCCAAAACCCCACTTTCTGTGACAGCTTATTGATAAGCTGTTTCTGAGCTTATTAGTTAGTTTCAGCTTATGTCCCCTTTATTAAAGTTGCTTAATTTTGTGTCCTATGTATTTTTAGTTTTGCATAAAAGTCAAAAATAAAAAAAAAGTGCAAAAAGGGGTTGCCCACACTGAACCCTGCCTCTCACTTATAGACCAATGTGTTACCAGTTTGCTTCAATAGCTCTTCCATCATATCAAGCACAATTTATACTAGACACGATTTAATTTCCTTTTCAATAATAAGCCGTGCTATATAAGATCATTTGAGGGCGTATTTGTTTAGCAATTTGGTTTTTCTTATTTTCTTCTTGTGATCTTGTAGTATTTAAAGATTTACCCTGAAATTTTTTAGATTTTTCAGCTTTAAATTTTATTTTTAATCAATTTTGAAGGTAAAAATCTTAAAAAAAATACATATAAAAATAAGAAAAAAGTTTTCAGAAAAATACAAAAAAACAGTTTTTAGTTTTATAAAAAATAACTTAAGGTTTACATTCAGTAAAATCATTTTCACCACTTTTAGATTTTAATTTTCATTTTTGAGCTTTAATTTTTAATTTTAAAAATATGAATTTAATTTTTAAAATAGTTAAAAATAGTTTTCTTTGCTTTTATAATATTTTAGACTTTTCTAAGCTTAAAAATTATTTTTCCCAATTTTTAGTACTTAATTTTCTATTTTGTTTTAGATTTAATTAGATTAAATTAGTCTTTAATTCATAATAAATTCAAAAATATTCAAAAAAATGTTTTTCTTTTTCATAAAATTTTCTTTTGTCCTATCTTAGGTTTAGAAATTTACTTTACATTTTTAAGAGTTAAATTTAGTTTATTTGCTTATTGTGGTTTTATTTGTTTCCGTAATTGGTTAAGTGCTTTAATTATTTCAATTTTTTATACTTTTCTTTTTAAAGCAACTAACTAACATATTTGACTTTCGTTATTTTTATAACTTTTAGGGATCATAGAACAAGATGCACTTCAATCCTAGAATGCTCAAAAAGATAAATTCATCGTCCCCGACTTTTAACTTATTTCAAACCAATCTTAAAACGAAATCACCGTTAAATATAAGTTAAGATGCTAACACTACTCATATTTTCAACTTGTAAACTTTTCACTCCCGACAATTATTATATATTAGGTGAATGTGCCATTTCGAATTTCAACCATGGATCAACGTTTTGCAAAATTCTATGCTTCATGTTACACCCGAGAATAATGAGTTTGAAGGCGAGATCATCCCATGTAGCGACTTTCGTCTCGGCACATCCCAACCTTGCGGTTAAGTGACCAGGCTTTTGACACCCCACAGAGACTAGTATCGGGACTCACGGACCTTTGGTTTCAAGAACTCTTAGGTTTCCCGTTTACACATAGCTTATTTAGAAAAAAAACACAACTTAAAATGAAATAGTCTAAGTTCAAAAGCATATTTAAATTTAACAAAAAGAGATTTTCCTTACATTTATTAATTCACACTTAACATTAAACATAACATTGATACAATCGTAACCCTCGACCTTTTAGAAGGCCGCAACATCGGTTGTGAGCCGGCAAGATGCAGCAAACTTTTATCGGCCCACAGTTTATAATTATTATTACCACATTTTTCATTTTTTTTAATTTCATTTTACTTTATTTTACGATATATATAGAAGACTTCTTTTTGGAAAATTTAAGTATAAATTTAAACTAAGACTAAAAATATTATTGACTACATCTTAAAAATTGTTGATTTAAGTTTAATTTCCAAAAATAGCACATATTATTAGTCCGGTTAGGAGTTTATGGGAGAAAAGGGCACAAATTACACACATGAGCTCTTAAGATTTCCAAATAATCCTTGTTTAGCATCCAACTCATAATTAACTCAATCATTTTTTGTTCTTCGTGAAGATCCGCGAACGCTTAGTCTAAAAGTTAAAAAACAAGCTAGAGCTCAACACGCTCGATCGAGTCAAAATTTATTCTCATTCTACCCAGCAGGAAAGTAAGAATTGTGACAAAATACTTATTTTATTTTTGAATTTTTTAAAATTTTTTCATTTTTTTGAAATTTTGGTGGTAAAAACGGGATTACGCGAAAACAACGACTACAGGCACAATCAAATTGAAGATCCCCCATACTAGAATTAAACATTGTCCTCAATGTTTTAAGAAGGGTTTATTAAGTATGCTTAAAGATAAACGTTAGTCGATAAGATTTGGATATCGGATTCCCAAAATGAAGCTGAGGATATGAAGCTCTTGTGATCGAAGGACAAAAACCGCAACCACGAGATGATTCAAAATCCGGGCAATCCTGGACATATATCACAAAACACAAAACACGGATAATGGAAGAGGCGAGCCTCCTCACAACAACAAAACACTTATTCATTACTACATAACTTAGCATACTACTACTATGATTATACTAGGATAAGCATGGGTTGCCACCCACAAAGTGCTTGTTTAGGGCCACTAAGCTTAACCCAATCCCCGAATTCATTGGTCCTTGGGGAAGGTTTGAAGATCCGGGACAACCAATTTTGGTACGTCCCCTCCAAAGTAGTGCTTAAGTCGGTGACCATTCACCTTGAAATTTGGCCTGGAGTTTTGAGATAACTCAACGGTGCCATATGGAAAGACATGGGCAATGGTGAAAGGTCCGAACCAACAGGATTTTAACTTGCCCGAGAAAATCTTCAATCTAGAGTTAAAGAGGAGGACTTGATCACCGACGTTGAAAACGCGGTTTTTGATCTTGGAGTCATGGATCCTCTTTGTTTTCTCTTTATAGATTAAAGAGTTCTCATAGGCTTGATCACGAAGTTCATTTAATTCATTGAGTTGAACTTTTTGGTTATCGCCCGCGGTCAAAAGGTCAAAGTTTGCATGCTTCAAGGCCCAATAGGCTTTGTGCTCGAGCTCGATCGGTAAATGACATGCCTTTTCATACACGAGCTTGTAAGGATTACACCCGATGGGTGTTTTGTAAGCGGTACGGAAGGCCCAAAGTACATCATCTAGTTTATCCGACCTAAAGGCACGGTTCTCGCCTACGGTCCTTTCAAGAATTCTTTTTAAACCACGGTTGGAGACTTCCACTTGCCCACTAGTTTGTGGGTGACACGCGGTAGCAAGACGGTGAGTGACACCGTACTTAAGCATGGCCTTTTAGAATTGGTCATTGCAAAAGTGCGTACCGCGATCACTAATGATATCGCGGGGAGTTCCAAACCAAGCAAAGAGAGATTCAAGAAATTTGCAAACAACTCGGCCGTCGTTGGTGGGGAGCGCTTTCGCTTTGACCCATTTTGACAAGTAGTCGACGGCCACGAGTATGTATTTGTTCCCTTGTGAAGACGGGAACGGCCCCATGAAATCGATGCCCCACACGTCAAAGATTTCGCAAACTTGGATGGAATTTTGAGGCATTTCATCACGTTGTGAAATTTTTTCTTGACGTCGACAAGTGTCACATCGGGTGACCAAGTCATGGGCATCTCGGTAAATAGTTGGCCAATAAAATCCTGAGTCAAAAACCTTTTTGGCGGTGTAGTTGGCACCGTAATGTCCCCCGGTGGGTCCACTATGGCAAGCTTTGAGGATGTCAATAGCTTCTTGGCTCGAAACACACCACCGGATCACTTGATCCGCACATATTTTGAACATGAAAGGGTCGTCCCAAAAGTAGTGTTTAACATCCTTGAAAAACTTGTTCTTTTGTTGGGACGACATCCCTTTAACAATGAAATTTCCCGCTTGGTAATTTGCAAAATCTGCAAACCACAGGGTACTTGAGTCACCACAAAAAGTCACCATATTAAGTGTCTCGAGAGGAAACGTTTCATTTATCTCCTTTGGGTCGAGTACATTTTCATAAGGATTTTCTAATCGGGAAAGATGATCGGCCGCGAGATTCTCGGCTCCTTTTGTGTCAATTACTTTGAATTTGAACTCTTGAAGGAGGAGAACCCACCGGATCAAATCTCGGCCTTGGAAATCATTTTTTAGGGAAAACAAAGAGATATTTTTTTTTTTGAGGGCGGAGTGATCCGTATACACAATGCTTTTGTTCAAGATGAGGTAAGACCGGAATTTTTTAAAGGCATACACCACGGCTAACATTTCTTTCTCTGTCGTAGTGTAATGCAATTCTGCCTCGCTCATTGTTTTACTAGCATAATGTATAGGCCTAAAGTGTTTTTCATGACGTTGCCCCAAGACCGCACATATGGCAAAGTCTCTTGCATAGCACATAAGCTCAAAGGGCAAGTCCCAGTCGGGGGCAATCAAGATTGGAGCTTCGGTTAATTTTTTCTTAAGTGTTTGAAAGGCTTCAATACACTCATTAGAGAAGATGAACGGAGTATTTTTCTCAAGAAGATGAGTCATCGGTCGCGAAATTTTGGAAAAATCCTTAATGAACCGTCGGTAGAAACCGGCATGACCGAGAAAACTCCGAACACCCTTGACGTTTCGTCAACCAGTCCATGCCAATTATGACGTCATAAGTACCCATTTCTACAGGCATTAGGTCGACGTGAAACGGATGGTTCAGAAAATTTAACGTGCAACCCAGTAATACCGTATTTACCCAAATTATTCTACCATCAGCTAATTCAACGTTATAACCATGATCTAATGTAGTGGGGGCTATATTAATCAAAGTACTAAATTGAGTAGACACGAAACTTCTATCTGCACCAGTATCAAATAAAATGGAAGCACAACGGTTGTTTAGGAGAAACGTACCCGTCACAACGTTGTTGTCTGGGTTTTGCCCTGCAACTCCCACTGCATAAGCCCTGGCTACACCGTTACCATTTCCCTGATTCTTGTTCTTCCACTGGGGGCAGTTGCTCCTGTAGTGGCCTGGAGCCCCACACTCAAAGCAAACGATGGCATTGGTATTTGCCCCTTGGGCTCTTGGGTTGTTGTTGTTACGGTTGTTGTTGTTATTGTTGTTGCGGTTGTTGTTGTTATTGTTATTGCGGTTGTTGTTGTTGTTATTTGCAGTTGCAGGCCGGCTCCTACAGTCCTTGGCCAGGTGGCCAAGCTTCTTGCAGTTAGTGCATGTTGGTGTACAAGGACCGTAATGGTTGAAGTTACACTTGGGACATCGAGGTTTAGCCCCCTCATACGGTTTCCTGTCACCGTTCCCGGCAGCATAAGCCCTGCCTGTGTTCTGCCTTTTGTTTGGTTGTTGGGTTTGGTTATTTCGAGGAGCGTCTTCAAACTTCCTCTTGTTTTCTGTCTGTCTCTCAGCCAAAGTGTTAATCCTCCTATCCATCAATTCAGTTGCCATCTCAATAGCCTCCTGCATGGTCTTTGGCTTCGATGCCACAACACTTGAGTAAATCAGGTCGGGCATCCCACCGACATATCTTTCAATTTTGTCAGTCTCTTCAGGGAACATCCTGTCACTCAGCAATGCCAGTTCCTGGAAACGTTGGTTGTAGGCTACCACATCGGTGCCTTGTACTTTTAGGTTCCACAACTCTGCCTCAACCTTCTTGATTTCATTCCTCGGACAATATTTAGTTGTCATCTTCTTCTTCAAGTCAGACCACGTCATTGCATATGCCACCTCATTAGTCACTGTCCTAGCATGTGAGTTCCACCATGTTAGAGCAGTTCCCATAAGAGTACAAGTGGCAAACTTCACTTGATTCTCCACGGTGCAGTTACTTATGCGAAACACGGTTTCCATCCTCTCAAACCACTGGGTCAAGTTGACCACTCCTTCTGTGCCCCTGAAGAATAAGGGTTGACATTTCATGAAGTCTTGATAGGTGCACTCCCGCACAGTGCGTTCATTCCTTCTCACACCGGTTCCCGAGGTATGGCTATCATCGCCATTTCGGGTCGTAGCACGTGCTGCCAACACAGCAGTGACACCCTCGTCGATCATGGCCTGCAGTTGGGCACTGGTGACCGAAGTGGTGGTAGTAGGGTCTGTGACTGGTGGGGGAGTTGTACCTGGATTTAACCTCGTGGGCCTTGTGGGCCTTCCTCTTGGTGCCATTTTCTTAAATCACAAGAAAACATAATACCCGTTAGATTTCAAAAATCTTAACCATAACCCGATGTATACATAATAAATAAAAACGAGATCACAACACATGGTGAAATACACAACAGTATTTAAATTAACACATCGACATTCATTCACAATAAATTCGATTTCATATAAAACATAATCCATCCTTTCCATATATAACTTGGGAAAATAATACATGGTTGGTTTAAATACAAACGATCACAACACTTAGGTTACAAGACAAAATAACCTAAAGCCATACTAGCCGAGATATACTCGTAATACTTAGTAGGCTGTACAAAGTAGCCGATACATGAACAAAAAGATCTAAACAGAGTAGCTAGACAAAACAAAAGATCTATACAGTCTGCTAGCTGGGAATAACCCATAATACTTAACAGATTGTACAGTAGCTACAATCATAACCCAGTATAAGAACTGCTACTGGCCTCCTCTGGTAGCTCTGGCTCTGCAGGATCCTTAGCAGGTCCTTGCTGTCTCTAAAGCTCGATCATCTGAGTCTTGAGGCTCTTCACTATCTTTAGTGCCTCCACTAACTGTCTCTGTCTCCGATAGTCTGCTTTTAGCAGCTTTGAAATCACCGTCTGTCTCCTACGGTCTGCTGCCTGCAAGTCAACGATCTCGAACTACTGAGCCATGACCGTAGTCCGAAGTAATATGCCCTTGGAATGTACCTGATCGCAAGCATCCATCGACTGTGCCCAAGCGGCATGAGATAATCAGGCCTCCTCCTCCATCAGAATGGCAGTGCGTCTATGGAATAGGCTATCACTGTCCAACATGTTGACTCGGGCTCTAAATAGAGCTCGGTCATATCGTGCATCATCCAGCTAAGAATATATGATCTCATCCTCTTGGTCAACAGTAGTAGACAACTCAATAAATCTCTGATTGACCCCCTCTAGGGTGGTCGGTGCAATCTCCTAGATGGCTCCTACAAGGTTATCCCATGTATCCCTAATATCATAGCCTAACTCTCTAGACATCCAGCGTCCTGGAGCGGCCTCTAATATATCAGCAAATCCATAAGGGTCTGCCCTAGCTGTGGTAGGTCCAACCTGCCTAGCAGTACCAGCTGCCGAACTCTCCTCGACCTCGTATCCAGGACCAGGAGTAGTATGACACGGCCTCTTACGAAGCGGTAAACACATCTCAGGCATCTCAGTCTCATGAATCAGAGATGGTAGTGCATCTCTCTGTCTAATCCCAGCAGCTCGGGATCCCAAAGATCCCTCAACATATGTAGGGCCATTGGGTGGTGGTGGTGGTAAAGGTAATGGCGGAGAGGGTATCTGAGGAAGTGGTGATGAGTATGGAGAGATAGGTGATGGTGGTGGAGTAGGTAAAGCTAGCAATCTCTCAGCAGCTTCCTCGGAGAGGAATGGTGCTGGCGCCTGGGGTCGGATGGACATCTTAGCCGTGACGCGATAAGCAATGTATGGGTCCTGGTCAGCTGAATAAGCAACAGCTGCAGGGTCGGCAAGAGCTAAGTGCTCCTCCTCCTCTGCATCATCATCATCGTCTCCTCTGTCAGCAGGATAGTCGGTTGGATCCTCCTCGGGATCCTCCTTCTCTGGGTCCTCCTCAGGGTCAGACTCCGGTATATACCCTGGTGACTGATGAGTAGGTGAGTCAGCAGCAGGCATTGGCTGCTCCT
>BQNB010019191.1:7261-67174 GCA_026074375.1 Tanacetum coccineum
GATTGGCTCAAAAACCCGTATCTTGTAATTGTCTAATTCTAGCTCCTTGCTAGTCGTTTAATAAAGTTGTTGTTCAAAAAAAAGCCCCGTGCGTGCACGGGCATTAAAACTAGTTTGTATATGCGAGCTTATCAACGAGCTCAAAAAAGATATATTACGAGTCGAACTTGAGCTGAGCTTTAATTTTTCATTGTCAAATCCTATAAACGAGTCAAGTTTGAGTCGAACCCGAGCCTGTATAACATACCACGAGCCAAGATTGAGCTTAAAAAATGAGGCTCGAACTCGGTCTTTATAAAACTTAAACATGCCGATCTCAATAAAGCATTACAGGATTGAAATGTTATATTTGTGTTGCATGTTTACATAAGTGTTCTTACATTTCCATATAGACGTGTTAACTGGGACTTTCACATATCCAAATTCTCCTTGAGTTCCACACAAGAATAGGCAAGATGATAGCTTCAAATCACTTGGAGGCAAATAATGGGTCGTTGATAATCAAATTGTTTAGGAAACTTTTGATCGTAGGAATGTAGTTTTAATCGAAGCCATATGATATAAAGACAGGGTTATCAAAAGGTTTAGAATTAAATTCGTGTGTTTCTCTAATCCAATAAAAACAGAAATATTGTGAGAATGTTCATCAATCAAATAATTGTAGGTTCAAGTTCCACTTAAAAGCATTATGAGATTGATTTGTTATATAAATATTGTGAGATATTTACTTGTCGCTAAAAAATACTCTAGGTGATTAAAGGGTTTTTCTAATTTGCCCCGTAGGAGCACGTGATAAGAAGCATTATTTGTTATAAAATTATCTTGAAAACTAACTAAGATTATCAAGCAGGTGCTAATTTATTATTAAGTGTATATTTTACTCTTCAGTGGGTCTTAATTTATTCTTAAGATTCTTCAGCACGTAACAATTTAATATATTTTATTTTTTAGTGAGACCTAATTTTAATCAACTAAAGTTTCTTATCATGTGACACAAGTTAGAAAAATCATTTTAAAAAATTCATAGTATAAATAATTTATAGAAAACCACTTTTTGTTGGTATCTATGTTAGCCTATAGTATCATTTTTAGGCTAAACAAGCATGATAGCCCGCGTGTTGCAGCGAGGCTTTATTTTTTTTTGAATCAATTACATAAGTGAAGCTTCACTTTAAATATTATTAACCTCAAAATACAAAATCCCTTGCCACTTCTTTGCTAGCTAGTCTTGTTTAAGTTGTAGTACCCAAACAATGCCTGGTATGCAGATTCTTTGTTTTTCATCCCCATATTAGACGACGCCTTTTCAACCTATACACTTTCAAATTGACAAAACTAAAGTCAACCTTTGGCTTCCAAAAGTGAAAACTTAAAAGCAATAAGAATCAAAAGGAAGAATAGGCAAACCTTTTTCTTTGTGTCAGAATCTACTAAAGGTAATTCGGCCTTTGATATGGGTAAATCTTTAAGAGTAGATATAAAGAATTGTTCCCAGGATGTTAGCAATAGTATCCCTTGCCCTTCTTTCCCTTTATGTCCGGTTCTTCCAACTCGATGAATGTAATGAGCTTTATCAACCAGAAGCCCAACCTGCATTTACGGGTCAAATGAGTTCAGGTCCAAACGGGTAATATCTTTTAACGTAGACTTTTTTTGATGAATATATTGATCTAGACCCTGAAATTGCAAAATATATTTTGCTATCCGCAAAAACCTTTGAAAGTACATGTTTTAATGTAAAAATATCATATAGTACATAAATTACTGAAAAAAGCTACACATTTTTGCAATTTCTTAGTTTATAGGTTGTTTCAAGAACTTTTTACAGAAAGTTGCAATTCTGCTGCTAAAATTTAGGGTCTACATCAAGGTATACATGCTCAAAAGAATAAATTCCAACGAAGGGGTCAAACTGAGAGTAACATGATACGTTTGTGTCAATTCGGCTCAACACAACTTCGCCATATTTTTTGTGCGAAGGCTACAATGTAATAATTAAGAAACAAAAATTATTTTATGTAGGTTTGCTGCTATTTTTTGCAGCCTTGTTGCTGATTTTTTGCAGCCTTGCAGGCCAAAAACAAACACCCCTTGATACTAATCACCCCTTGCTCCTATATATGTGAGTGTTCATCACATTGTGAAAACAAACACCCCTTTTTATGCAGCTTAGCTGCTGATTGCAGGCCAAAAATGCAGAAAACAAACACCCCTTTGCTGCTATATCTGTTAACAGCGGGCAAAAAAGAAGAAAAAAAAACGGTTGGCAACCGGTTTTTAGCAACCGAACCGGTTACCAACTGCCCCTGCAAACGGCATGAAAGTTGACATTTTGTTTTTTAGAAGCACCCGTCGAATGACAGTCGGATGCACATTCGCCCAATAAATTTTCTTTTAGTCTTCACTGTTAATATATTTGAATAAAACTTTTTGGCATATGTTAAAGGGCAGAAATCTATAGCAATTTCTAAGGGGCTAATGTATATTTGGCAACTGTAGTTGGAGGCAATACGAAGTAGCGAGTACAGTATGCAGTATGCTTAATCATGTGGAAACTTAACACATAGTTAGGAAATAGGAAAAGAGGCACGTACCGTGAATAAGGGTGACGATTTGGGAGTGTTTGCAATGGCCGACGCGTATTTGCGGCTGCTGAAAAAACAGATCAAAAACATTAGACATTATTTAATCTGGTACATATTTTCTGAGTATGCTGTCACATGTTTGTTATTACTACATGCCTGTCGGGCAAGTATTATCACTTCTATTGGCATCAGGGTGGCTAATGCATATTTGGCAACGATAGTTGGAGGCAAATAACGAAGAATCTGTACAATATGCAGTATGCTTAATCATGTGGAAGCTTAACACATAGCTAGGAAATGGGAAAAGAGGCACGTACCGTGATGATTCATCTGAATAAGGGTGACGATTTGGGAGTGTTTGCAATGGCCGACGCGTATTTGCGGCTGCTGAAAAAACAGATCAAAAACATTAGACATTATTTAATCGAGTACATATTTTTTGAGTATGCTGTCACATGTTTGTTATTACTACATGCCTGTCGGGCAAGTATTATCACTTCTATTGGCATCAGGGTGGCTAATGCATATTTGGCAACTATAGTTTGAGGCAATACGAAGTAGCGAGTACAATATGCAGTATGCTTAATCATGTGGAAACTTAACACATAGTTAGGAAATAGGAAAAGAGGCACGCACCATGAATAAGGGTGATGACTTGGGAGTGTTTGCAATGGGCGACGCGTATTTGCGGCAAAAAACAGATCAAAACCATTAGACATTATTTAATGTGGTACATATTTTCCGTGTATGGTGTCACACGTTTTTTATTACTACATACATGTCGGGCAAGTATTATCACTTCTATTGGCATCAGGGCCGGCAGTTGTGTTTGGATATGATGACCGAGAATCAATATCTGAGGCAGTAGTTGCAATAGAAGCAAATTAGGAAACAAACATACAGCTAAAGGTAAAATAGGTAGATACATAACTACTTAGTGGGCCGAGTGAGTTGCCTTCTGTGTATATAAAAATAAAGAGTAACATATAAGAGAATCCAATGTTCTTACTGCTAGATGCTAGCGCATGCTATCCTTCTAAATACGGGTACTTAAACAACTGCTTCTGCTATTCACATATCTAGAGGCCATGACTTCGGACACTTGAACAACTTCTTCTCCTATTCACAAAGTGTGGTAATGTCGGAAAGATCAAACTTTCCAATTCTTCAAACTGTAGCTCAAGTCTTCATCTATCTTCATATCATCGGATTCTGGCATTTTATTTACCACTAAAAACACAATACAAACTATAAATGAAATACTCTTAAGTAACCCATAACACAAAAAACCAACCACAAATATACACAAAAAAAAATCTCTAACACACAGCAACCGAACCAAAGGAAGCCTAAAGGTGACCGCGTGCCAGATCACTAGTTGGTGTAGCTGCATGTTATGAACACACCATTTTGCTATGCAAGTTATCAGTATTCAAATTATAAAAACCTATGTGATAAACTTATAAGCTATATGAAAGATACTCATTGGCAAAAGATTTAAGGAAAACTTACCTTAAAAATCGAATAACTATCACATCATCATCTTCATGTCTGTATTCACCCCGCGCTTTAACTCTACATATTTTCTTTGCCCATATTCAAGTTCTACAACCATTTGAACATCAATAAACAACAAATCAGAGTAAAAAAACTCTAATAACTTTAAATTGATTATCAAATCCAGTCCCAAAAAAAATCAAGGTAAGGATGAAAAGAAAATAGACCGAACAGTAGGGTGATTTGGTTGGCTTTTCGAATCTTGTTTAGTCACCGGCCGCTGTGAGCCGATCAACTACCAATAGCATACCTTTTTTGGGGAAGAAATGTCTGGAAGGTGTTTGTGCTCTAGAATAATAATCGAGCTACTGAGCTAGGCTTTGAATAAGGTCTCAAACTTAGGCCATATTTTTTGCTGACAATTTGGGCTAACAGCCCAACTGATGGCCAGGGGGAAAAGCACGCAAAAACGACGTCGTATTGTTCCGTTTTTAGTATATATAGTAATAAGGGCGGTCAAACCTGCATGCTTGACCAACGCCTATTGATACATATAGTAGTAGTACTAGCAAGCTTGCTTTGTTTGGTGGAAATGAGGCTAGTCGCTCATGAAAAGCTCGAGATTGGATTTGTAAAAGGGTCGAACGAGCCGAGCTAAAGAAGCTCGAGCCTAAATTACAACTTATTTATTAATCAAACTCGAGCGGAGCTTTACATGCAAAACTCGATTGGGTTAGCGAGCCTAAACGAAACTAGGATAGTTTAAGTATTAAACATATATAAAGTTTTATGCATTTGTATAGGCGAGCTTATTAATAAGTTTATTAACGAGCTCAAAATAGATATATTATGAGTCAACTTTTCAGCTCAACAAGATCTGATTTTGCACCTGAACACACTTGCCAAAAAGAAAAGAAGAGAGTTTGATGCAACATAAGACTACTTCAGATCTACAAAACCCTTGCCGAAACTCTTTCTTTTGGATCTTGTACTTTAGTCGTTGAACCACATGACTTGCCGAAAGGAGACTTCTTTTGTCTTCAAAGAAGAGTTAAACGCTAAAATGTCTTCAACAAAACTAAAGTAACTTCGGTTAATTTATCTTCAAATATATTTAAAGACCGAAGGACACTCGACCCACCTAACAAAATTGTCACCAAGTTACTTTTTAGAATATAAGAATTTGTCATTTTCCTCCCTTAGTCAAGCGTTTCTTATGTCAATGATACGAAACGTGTCGCATGGGTAGAAAGCGCTCAAATTGTGTTCTTTTATGCTAATAATCTCCTAAATCGGTTTGTTAATACAATGATACTCAATGCACTATATATTCACTCTAAATAGTTTTAACACATGTCACCCCCTGTAAGTGTATTTTGTAACAAAATCAGAATCACAGCCTTGTTTATATGTATGCGCACATGTCACACTCTCGATCGCCTCTATTTATAGCGATGAGGGGTAAGAATCGTCTCCTACGTCAAATGGGAAACCCCCATATAACCGACCATAGGGAGCCTTTGCCTTGCAAGTCAAGTAAACGAAACTTAATTCTAGTATAGTCCTAATCAAGGATTGAGATCCTCTCATGTTCAACTTGAACATGAAAGCTCATGTTAGTTTTATTGTGAAAAGGAAATTGTATTTTAATAAAATGAAAGTTCCACAACATATAAATTATTATTATTATTCACTCACAATAAAGCTAACATGACCTCTCATGTTCAAGTTGAACATGAGAGGATCTCAATCCCCTAATCAATACTACTATTACAAAGTACACTTAAAACCCGCTAATCTATATCAAGTCTGCTCTTAATATACTACACATTTATTTAAGCATCTAAAGTATTTGACACGCAAGAAGTTTTCCACACGGTTTCCATCTTTTTTCTAGGTCTTGGTTCTACTTTGAATCTAAGGGTCATTTTCGTGGTTGATGTAGTTGGATGACTAAGGCCGGATGGTAAAGAAACTCACCCTCCACCTCACCGTCACATCATCTTCATCTCTCCTCTCACTTAACTCACTACAACTCACCTTTTATTAAAATACTCACTTTATATAAAATATAACACACTAAATACCTCACACACACTTACAAACGAAATAAAATACATTAAATCAAAAAGAGAGGGCCCACAATTATATAACTCACTAGTCATGAGTTACTCACCACTCTCTGCTCAAAAAACATTAACTCCTGCGTGAGTTTTAATGGGTGGAATGGCAAGTCACAAGTGAGTTTGATACTCAAAGGTGAGTTTACTCACCATACCGTCCAGCCTAATGTTGTCGCTATATCTATCCCTTTCAGCTACATTGGTTTTAGGGATAATTATCTAAAAATGTATTTAACTTGTCATTTTTTTCGAGTGTTTGTAGTCAACTTTACTTTTTGTTATTTTATATCTAAACTTTTGAATTTTCCCCACCGCATTGTAAAAAATTTTATTTTTTTTTTTTGGTGACTATTTTACCACCTTAACGCTTTTTAACCAACCACCATTAATAGCGAAGCTAAATTATCATTATATAGAACAAAATACGTACAAAGGTTAAATTTAAACTTAGGTTACAATAGCTAAAAAAATAATAGTTAACAACACAACACTTAAACAAAACGTTGTGTTTAGAATAACATTTTAGGTTATTAAGGCTTGCTTTATCACGTTATAGATGAAGAACCACGAATGAAGTACCTAAGCCTCTTTTCATCAAGTCAGGACGAACCTTCATAGTTTTGGCGCACTATCGGAATTATTTGTTCAATGAAAATAACTGGTAGAACATAAAAAAATCTTGACGCCCTGTGTAGCAATGGCCACAATCTGTTCTCCGAGTATAAAACAAAAAAAAGAGAAGATTGAGAGGGAAAAAAGTGAAGTAAAGAGAAAGGAATACCGAATGTATTTTTTATCCTTATGTTTCCGAGTTGGAAAGAAAAAAGAAGGATGTAAGCAAAAAAAATTACTTTAAAAACAACTTCACTCAATTTCTATTATGTCAAATTCAAACATTCAAGTCAGTCAATACACTATTAGTCAAGACATTTTATTATTCATTAATATTATTGGCCTAACCCATTGGTAATCATATCCAGAATGTCTCTTGTATCATATATATATAAGATAGTTGTTATCAATATAATCAGGAATCAAATTAGCTCTCAATATGTAATCAAAGCAAAAAACGATCATCTCCTGAATTTCTCTTCGTCTCTAAAAAGTCGAACACCTCCTCCCTAAGTTCTCTCTATACTCTCAACACGTAATCTCAAATCATCTCCGAATGTATTTCAATATGTTCACCTTATCCTACCCAATATGTGGCCTACAAGACTAATGTTATCACAGTTTAACACCACAAAAGCAATTACGAGATTGCCTGCAATCCGTCAAGGTATAACTCGATCCTGCGACCGGATATTTATGCATACCAACCTAACTACTTTACCAAAGTGCGTTTACAACTATTGCCGCTGCAAAACCGACTTGGCAAAAACGTGGATACAGGTGCCTCCTTCTCATTTAAATTTTATCAAGTACTTTAAGTACCAATTTTTGATAAACCGTATTTCCTCCAGTTTAACGTTTGTGATGGCAATTCCTATTCCCTGTCACCAGACACATGCCATATTAACATATTCCGTCCAATCATCGCCACTTCATCTTCATAAATATATTGTAACCCCTAATAAATTAAAAATCATCATTTTTGTTCGTCAGTTCACTAGGACAATATATGTACTTTGAATTTTTGAAGCCTTTGGTTTTCTGTGAAGATTACTTGACTCTTCATATCATCATTCGTTGTGACAGCTCGAGCGATCTCTATCTATTACCAATCCATCAAATTCTCCATTGTTTTTCTCTCGACAAGTGCCTCCACGTGGCATCAACACCTCGGACATCCGGGTGATCAAGTGCTACGTTCGCTTGTCTCTTGTCGTTTTATTTCATGTAATAAAGAAAATCTTCACATATTTGTCATGCTTGCCAACTTGGAAAACATGTGAAGCTTCTCTTTCATAGTAAGGATTCTATTGTCGAACATTTGTTTTAAGTAATTATTCATATTTGATTAAGGACATCTCCCCATTATTAGTTCTAATGGTTTTAAATATTATGTCTTATTTCTATGATCATTTCTCTCCATTTTCTAATTGGAATTTATCCTATTCGTTCAAAATCTGACATGTTTGATAAATTTTTTGCAATTCCGCAACTTAGATTAAAAATTAATTTAAATATGAAATTAAAAACTTCCAATGTGATCATAACCCGGCATTCGATAATAACCAACTACACACCTTTTGCCAAAAAAGGCATTCAATTTAGAGATTCTCCGTGCCCAAAAACCTCCCAGCAAATGGCAAGGCGGGCGAATGATTACGATAATTAAAAAACTATTCGTACTCATCTCTTTCAAGCACATACCTTCCCCCTACTTTTTGGGTCGAATGCCCCCCAAAAGCAGCCACCCCAATCTCATAACCTTACCATCCTAAACCGCATCCTGAACGATAACCTTTCACAGATTAACGCCTTTCAACAAACCACCCAATTACTCTCACCTTCGCATCTTTGGGTGTCTATGTTATACCCTCAATCTCCACTCACCTATAAACTTTCCCGCACGTGCCACACATGTTTCTTTTTGGCTATCCCGCCTACATCGTGGTTTTCGTTACCAAAACCTCAGACAAAACAAAATTATTCTCGTCCGACACGACAACCTTTGACGAAACACAATTCCTTACAAATCATGACAAAAACATTCCTCACCACCTTCTTACACCTTCCTCATACTCAACCACCCCCCTATCTCACTTCTCTGCATCCAACGTTCCTAATCCATCCACAAACAAATCTCCGCACCAAAACGAGCATACCAACTGCTCCAAACACCAATACCTGATCCAAACCCAAAGTCCCTCAACACCGGTCCCAAATCCCATGTAGGCCCAACTTTCCCTACCAACTAGCCCACTAGTCCACGAACACACCACAAAATTCAAACCCAAAACCCAAAATAATTCCGCTCCACCACCCATATTCATCCACCCAAATCCACAAACCAAACCAACCCAGTTAAATGAACCAAACCCCCCTGACAACTCATCCCATGATCACACGGTCTCAATCGGGTATTGATCAACCCATCGAACGACTATCTTTCACAACTTCAGCTCTCTCTCACCAATTCCCAAATCTCCCGTTAATTGCTCTAAAAGACCCAATTGGTGTAATGCTAGTAAGATGAGTCATAAAGCATTAGTTAAAATGGTAACTTGGATTCTTGTTCCAAAGGCCGTCCTGATGTTAACTTGTTTTCGAACTATGTTGATAATTTAGCAAAAAATACATGCTAGACGGTAACTATGATCGTTATAAGGCTCGACTATTGCTAATAGCGGAAGTAATCCAGCAACACGGTTTGACTTTTATGAGCCATTAGTCGCAGTTGTTATAACTCTGGCCACCATTCGCACCGTTCTAGCCTTGTTGTTCTCCGACAGTAGGCCTATTCACCAACTTGATGTTAAGAATGCCTTTCTTAACGGTGATTTATCTAGACAGTTTAATCATCAGCCTCCTTTTTTTTGACTCTCATATCCTAATCATGTCATGTTTTTTTTGCCAGAGGTCTTTGTATGGTTTGAAACGTAGCACCCCGTGCTTGTTCGAAACTTTCTACTAGACTAGGTGGGAACAAAAAAAAAAAAAAAAAAATATGGTGGACAAATAAGCGATTGCAGGTTATGCCACTCGGGCTGATTTTTCACTCTATTCGGTGTGATTCTTCATTGTTTATATAATACAAAAACAGGTTCGTCAGGTTGCTTATTTACATATATTATGTGGATGATATAATACCTTACAGCTTTCTTCTCTAGTTCTACTTCAGCAGATTTGAAGACTCTTTGCATAAAGGAGTTTGATAGACCGACTCGGTACACTTGATTATTATCTTTGGCATCTCTGCTATTCGTCATCCTATAGCAAGGGTTTTTGTCCTCAAAGAAGTATGCTCGTCAGCTTCATGAGGCGAGCTCATATGGTTAATTGTAACCCTCTCGAACTCAGTTACACTACAAAAACGGAAAAGGACACCAAATTGGGTCCCGATGGCGTTCCTGTTCAGGATCCTACATATACCAATATCCTTGCAGGGGCTCCAGTATCTTACCTTTACTCGCCCAGATTTGTCCTATGCAGTTCAACAGGTTTGTCTCTATATGCATGATCCGAGGGAGCCGCACTTTGCTGCTCTTAAACGTATCCTGCGCTATGTTCAGGGCACCCTGGAGCTTGGTCTTCAGTTATATGCTTCCGCTACTACATCTTTAGTTGGGTACACTGATGCTGATTGGGCAGGTTGCCCTTCCACCCGCAGGTCTACTTCCGGTTATTGTGTGTTTCTAACTAGGTGATAAACATTTTGTCGTGGTCATGCTAAACGACAACACAGCCACTCCCAGCAATGGCAGATGTAATTAAGTAATAAGCAAAGCTATCTAAAGCGGATAAAAGTGCTGAAGCAGTAATACCGAGTGTTCTAAATGTTGTTACAATAAACTGCATGGATCGCAATCTCCTTCGTGAGTTCACTCTCCTCTTTTGACTGCTAAATACCACGTTATTGAGATAAAGTTAGTGTAAATTTAATGTCACCAACCCGGTTCAACACCAACGCACCAAACATATTGAGATTGATATACACTTTGTTCGTGATATGGTTAAAGCTGGTCATGTTCGGGTTCTTCATGTTCCATCTCGTTTTCAGTATGCTGATATCTTCACCAAAGGTCTTCCCTCAGCTTTGTTTGAAGATTTTCGCTCTAGTTTGAGCGTACGGCCTCCTCCCGCTCCAACTGCGGGGGCGTATTAGTCAACATTGAAAGTCAAGTCAACATTCAAACATTCAAGTCAAGTCAAGACATTTATTAGTCAAGACATTTATTATTCATTAATATTAATTTTTTTAATTGGGTATAAGCCTAATGGTAATTATTCCAGAATGTTCTCTTGTATCATATATATAGGATAGTTGTTATCAATGATAATCAATGAATCAAATTAGCTCTCAATAATTTCATCCCAATTTGGGAGGAAGATTAAGAGAGTAAATTTGGTGTAATTTACTATCCTTTACTCTTTTAAAAAATCTCAAGAACACAAATTTTTTTATTACCGTCCCAAACATTTCCCTTTCACTCCAAAAAATAAACTCGGGAACAAAATGTTAGTAAAACAAAATATTAAAGCAACATGCTCTTAGTAACTTATGATGCGAGACCGAGCCTACCATAAAATTGGTGCACTATTAGAATTAATGTGCTTTTGAAAATAAAGGTAAACTAAGAAAAAGTATTGTAGCCCAATGTTAGTTACATACCTATGGAACCAGTACTGGTGTAGCATTTTGGTTTTATCACTAAAAAATACATTTTACACACGCGAATTAGTAACTTTTTCAAAATTGTAAAAGTATTTTGACTTATAACATTTTTAAATGGTGTAAAATATTATTACACAAATAAACGTGAACAAATTAAAAAAAAAGAGTTCACACAATTATATGTGCTTCAAAAAAAATTCACACTTTTAAGTAGGGTGAACTTTTTAATTTGTTCACACTTACAAGTGTGCACTCATTTTATAACGCCAAATTTTTCACACAAGAGCGAGTATGAGTAATTGGGTATTAAAAAAGTATGCACATTTTATTTGTGTTAAAAAAGTGTGAACTTTTTTTTAAAACAATTATATAACCTGAAAAATTATTTTATCTTATAATTTGTTCACACTTATTTGTGTAATTTATTTTTAATTATAAATGTTAATAAAGTAAAAATATTAAAGTATGTAAAATTAGTGTGAAAAAACGACTTTTTTTAGCGTATTCACAATAAAGATTGTAGACCCTGAATGAAGCAACTTGCTCTTGTCATTATTTTAGGCTACTTTTTTTTTTGAACGGCAAAGATGAAATATATAGAAAAAAAGAGTCTAGCAATGGTCATGCTTAAGGCTAAACGTTATGGGAAGAATTTGCTTGGTCGGTATAAGGACATTGATAGACGCGTTCTTAACCATCACACACACAAATACCAAACGCCACCCCCTCCCCACAAAGACTTTTTTGCATGTTTCGTCCGTTTTAAAGACCAGCAATTGAATATGCTTTACGTAGAGCCGTGTTAAAGAATTAAGAAAAATTGTCAAAGTTTGACACAAAATGAGATGTCTTTATTTAAACGTATTAATAAATTCATTTTTATTTAAGTTTAAAATTTTAAATTGTAGTGTTTTTTTAAATGATTTGAATTATTAATTAATGTTTATTATTATAAAAATTTGATTAAAAAAAAGGTGTTCGTCGCCTGTTGCGGTTACCATAACGTGTGTTTTGGTCTGTGTGTGGTCTAAAGAGGAAAGCTGAGTTGCGCTGAGTGGCGTCGCTGTGCGGTCAGCATAAGCACTCAGCCTAAGACTAGTAAGTGACCACCAAAAGTGGTGTTCTCGACGCTGACCTAGAGAAAAAATGAGCAATCTATGGTCCACAGCTGCCCATATTTACAAAAAAAGTTTCCACACCATATTGGCAACATATTTAGTCCAATCAAATAAAGTCCCTTTGCTTGTTCACATTTGTTTTGATTGGATAAAGGATGTTGCCACATCATGGTGTGAATTTTTTTTTGTAAATATGGTGTGGACATAACATTGCTCAGAGAAAAAAAGAGACGAATTGTGACATGCCTACCACTCAGGAATTGTGTATCTGTAAGCCCTCTTGAAGAGTGGGCTTGATCCAAACGATGTCGTTTTAAGGCGGGACGCCGTCGTTTAAGGGTGACTTTTGCAGTTTTATAAGTCCACTAAACCAAGCGACGTCGGTTTGATAGTTACTCACATACATATCGACAAGCTAAACAGACACGTACACAAGATCACACACACATACACACACAAAAGCAAAAAATTACACACATACTAGAAAAAACTGGTATGCAATTGGTTATCAAAGTCGTTATCACGAAAAACATGTAATCAAAATATTTCTTGCCAAAACATTGATTACAAAGTACCCGCCGGCCATGACGAAACCAAAACTTTTAGTAGGGTTGGACCGAAAATCGAAAATAAATAAATCACAAGAAAAAAATGGATGAACAATTTTAAGAGTCTCAAAACAGGAGCTTTTCGTTTAAACCGCTCACGATGTCGTCAAAATCATCTTTAACAGTATCTAAATTGTCAACGCTTATAAACAAAATTAATTAGTATAAAATTAAGCAATGATAAGAAAAAATAAGTAATTCTTTACTTTTAAGTAAAAAAACATAACCAATATAAAATGAAAGCCTCCTATATCCTAATAAGACAGGTTAATCCCAAAACAAGTAAACCTCATTCTCTATGCTAACTATGTGTGCAAATCACTTGTGATGGTGTGCAATAACACTCTCCTTAAAAAATGATTTTGTATGGTTATTACATTCTTCATCGTATGAATCGTAAAAAGTAACAACTTGTTTTTAACCTTGTGTATATACGGGTTGTTAATAAATTTTTTTTCGATAGTTATGTAAAACAAGCGTGATTGCACGCGCGTTGCTGCGTGACGTTAATTTTTCGCGCGTTGTTGTGTGGCATTATTATTTCTTTATTTGTTTTTTTTTGATTTTTGTCGTACTTATTTTTTTGGTCTCATGTTTAATAGTTTGTTTTTTTCTTATATCCGCTTATGTGTTGGGCCTCATGTTTATTTTTTTTGCTATACGGGTTTTTTTAAAATATAATTTTATGAGATTACGTGTGCTTTAAATGATAATCGCGGGTTACTGCATGGCTTTTTTATTGTATTTTGTGCGAGTTTATTTTTCGGTGTCATGTTTAATATAGTAGGGTTTTATTTTCGTATCATGTTTATATTTTTTTTCCTTTATATGAGTATATTCCGGACGCTGTTGTTGCGGACCATTAAATTTTTATTTATTTGTTTAGTTATTTTTTATTTTTTTTCGAATTTTATTTTTTCGGTCTCATGTTAATAGTTTTGTTTTTTTTATGGGCTAAGACATCGTTTTAAATGCAAAATAAGCTGTACGTTTGGTGACCCTGTCGATTATTTTAAAGTAATAAAGTATCGAAGAATGACTCCGTTGGGTATTTTTATATCTGAATAAAACAGTAAATATTTAATATTAATCAATATTTGTGCCAAAGAAAATTAAAGAAAAAAAAACAGTGGCACGCCTAAATGGAAGTTATTTTTTTTCGCGTGTTGCGAGGCATAATAATTTGTATTATTTTTGTGAGGATTAATTTTTTTCGGCCTCATGTTTTAAAAGTTTGTTTTTTTCTGATATAAGGCTTAATGGTGGCGGATCATGATTTCATGGTTTTCTTTTTTTTTGGCAAAAAAATAACGGGTTTTTTTAATATAATTTTATGAGATACGTGAGCTTTTAAATAAGAATCGCGCGTTTATTTGTCAGGGCGATTTTTTTATTGTTTTTGAGCGGTTTATTTTTTATTTCGGTCCTCATTTTTAATAGTTTGGCGTTTTTGTGTTAAATTTTATTTTATTTTTTCTATTTTTTATTTATGCGGGTTATTTTTTCGGTCTCATATGTTTGATAATTTGTTTTTTTATTTGGGCTTATGTGTTTGGCCTTCATCCGCGGTATTGTTTTTATCTAAATGTCGGTTTATTTTTTGTGTTAATTTTTTATTTTTATTTTTTTCTATTTTTTATTTGTGTGGGTTTATTTTTTCGGTCTCATTTTAATAGTTTGTTTTTTTTATATGGGCTTATATGTTGGGCCTCATGTCGCGGGTATTTTTTTATCTGAATAAATCCACACTTTTGTAAAAAAAAAAAATATTTTGTGCCGAGTTGTTTTTTTTACATTGCCTAAAAAAAAAGGCTAAATGGGCCGGCCTAAGTTGAGAGCCCAACAAAAAACAGTCCCCAGCCCACTGTCAAAACGACAGTGTTTCAGCTGGGGATAATTTGTTTTTTTATATGGGCTTATGTGTTGGGCCTCATGTCGCGGGTATTTTTTATCTGAATAAATCAAAACTTTTGTAAAAAAAAATTATATTTTGTGCCCATCGGTTTTTTTTACATTGCCTAAAAAAAAGGCTAAATGGGCCGGCCCAAGTTGAAAGCCCAACAAAAACAGTCCCGTTCGGTTGAATTCTAGTTCGGTTCGGTTCGGTTTTCGGGTTGACCAAAAAATTTTTTTTTAACCGAACTAACCGAATAACCCGATAACCGAACCGATCAACACCCCTAGATTTGGGTGGCCTTGGCCCATCCTACCTTCAACATAGCTCTGTCCCCATCGCATCGCGCATATACCCTACTAGTACATTATTACTTCAATAAGTCCAATTAACAGATGCCATTATTACGCAACCTTCAATATTTATATTACTTTAAAAAAAATTCAACCAAAAAAAAGAACTTAATCGGAAGAAGTAATACCTCAAATTTACCAAGTCAATGATATGAAATAACACATAACTTTCCTAATAGTCCATGCAAATTTACCTCAAATTTACAAAGGACTTGCCATGGGGCTTTAATAGTCCATGCAAGTTGATACTTGTGGGTCTAAATTAAGTAAGTACAATGCATCGTTTTAGGATGAGCAAAAAAACCGAAACGAAAATAATTGAATCGAAATAATAACCGAATCGAATTTGCCAAAATTGAACCGAACCGAACTACTTTGGTTTTGAGGTTGGATATGGGTTTGTCAATCGGAACGGAAAACCGAATTTATATAAATATATATATTTTTATATATTTATATATAGAAACACCATCAAATTTATCTTATCTTAATATATAAAAACACTTTTTATCTTTGAAATAATTATTTTTTACTAAGTATTTATGTAATTTTTTTAAAATAAATTGTGTAATTGGAGTTATTCGGGTCAACCTGAAAACTGAACCGAATTCAACTTCGATTTTCGGTTCGGTTCGACTTTCAGTTTAACTAAAATTTCTGAACTAACCGAACAACCCGATCACCGAACCGCCTACATGGTTTATACATATAGTGGACATCAACCTAATAACTTTTGTTTGAATCCAGTTATAACCTCTGAAATTGGGATTAATCATTGATTGATTAATCTCATATCGAGCGTGTTAGGCGGGTTTCTCATCTTGGGTTTTTGTAATTTAGATCTGTTATTCTGTTAATATCTCCCATCATCACATCCTCACCGGCCCATTGGTTTGAGACATGAGGAAAGATAATTCCATAGAATTAGCCATTTATCTCTAAACATCATTGTGGCGCATATACACAACAATAAGGATATCCATCCCCGATTTACCCACATCCACGAACAATGACAAAATAATTCCGACACAGTAACACTGTCTTACGAACCGAATTTGGGTCCAAACAAAGAATCCCTCCAGATTTCCAATAGAGTCATTATGAACGTAATCAAAGTTTTCATTACCCCAACAGAGTCTGCACATAATAAATCATTGATAATCTTAGTTTTCTTGTAACCATGAACTCACTTTTATTCTTCTTACACAACTCCTTTACCCAATCTTTTTTAGGCCTTATTGGCGAGGCTTGAACATTTTCAAGACAGAATCTTCATCTTTTTCAACCCTTGTACCCTCTTGTGATTCAATTCTTTTGGTAATAACATTCGCACACCCATCTCATATTATACCCTTTTTGTTCAATAACCCACCTTACAATTTCCTCCTTGACACTAGATAGTCCACCAGTACGTTGGTATTTTAGTTTCTGAATTTCTTTTGAACCTGTAGAATTAGTTTTTAGCAACATCACTATTCCTGTTTCTTCACGTTCAACTGTATGCACAGATCATTATCACCATTTAACAGATTTCACTTATATTCTGGATGATCATCCTTTGACTTTGAACCCTTCTTTTCCATACTAGGAGTAAACCGGGAGGGATATTTGAGGCTTGGATATCATCTTTGACCTCTCGAATTAATCCGATTTAAACTTTGTTTTTATTTTAGAATGAGTTATAAACCAAAAGGATCCTCCGACTGCATCTCTTTCTGCCATCAGAATCTCAAAAATTGTTTCAGGCACCTCAGAAGCACCATTATCCTCTCCATCAATATGTAAACCAAGATCCGACTGTTCACTACTGATGAATTCCTTTATATGATCATCATCCTCTTCGTCTTCAGAGAACTCGGGTATCCAACCTGGTTTTGCTCTTTAGCTCGATTCCAAGCACTTTACCTTTGAAAACAATTTTAAAGTTTTCTCATATGTTTGGAACATATCTTCGTGTGAATGATATCTCTTTGAATGAAACTCATCGTCGTCATGGGTCTTCAACATCCAAATAGGTCATCCCACTTTGTAGAGATCTTTTTAAACGGTTTGCCTGAGCTAACTTGAAAAGGGATTCCTACATACAGCCACCAAGCATGATATCCCTCTGATGGTGAGGCTTGAGACGCGGGAGTAAACATCGAAAACCAAGACCCCTAGCAGTCAGGGGCGGCGTATGTGGGCTTGGGACGGGAGGGGGAGCGTATAGGCTAAGAGTAATATTTTTTCTTGTATTTTTTTTGTCTTTTGTTGCTGGATTTACGAATTTGTTATGGTTGTGCAGTATGGTAGTTGTTTTGACTTATTTCTGTTCTGTGTATAATGTTTACTTGTTGGTGGTTTATTGATTGTATTTTTATTTGTTTTGTTTTTTTTTGTGTGTGGTGGTTCTATGGTTTTGTTGTTTTGTGGGTAGTCTTTTTTAGTGTGGTGGTGGGGAAGCGTGATTGGATGTCTGTGGGTGTATTGTTTTTGTGGTGTGTTTGGCGGTTGGTTGTGGGGGTTATGGTGATTGGTGTGGGGGCGGTGTCTGGTTGTCTTGTATTGTATTTTGTGTTTTTCGTTTTTGGGTGGTTTGGGTTGAGTCTTGGGGATGGTGGTGAAGGTTTGTTTTTGGTGGTGGGGTATTTGGGTATTTGTTCTATTTTAGGTGGGTTTTGTTGTGTGGTGTTGGGGCTTCGGTTTTTTTTGTTTGGTTGGTTGTGCGTTTTGTTTTAGGGGGGGCTTTGTTTTGGATTGTTATATTGGTGGGTTTGGTTTCGTGTGTGCTGTTTGGGTGGTGGGTGGTATGGGTGTGGGTTGGGTCGGTGGGGTGTTGGGGTGTTGTGTTTTGTGTGGTTTGGCGGGTTGGTTTTGGTTGTTTTTGTGCTGTGGGGGGTGTGGGGGTGGGTGGTGGGAGTGTGTGGGGGTGTAATTGGGGTGGTTGGGGTGGTGGTTTTGTGTTTTGGGGTGGGTGGGTGTGAGAGTGAGTTGGGTGTATGAATGTGAGGTGCGTTTTTTGGGGGTTTGCAAGCTGTTGGTGTTCGGGTGGTTGGGGGTGTGTCTTGGGGGTGATGATGGGTTTGTTTTCGGGTTTGTGTGGTCGCGGGGGTTGGTGGATTGCGGGGGGGTTGTGGGTGGGGGTTTGGTGTTTGTTGTTGGTGTGGGTTTTGGTAGGGGGGGTGGGTCCGGGGGTTTAGTGTTTGGTGTTAGGAGGTGTGGGTTGTTGTGGGTGATGGTAGGTCTTAGGGTTGGGGGGTGTTTGCAGGTGGGGCTTTGTGTGGGTTTGGGGTTTTGGGGTTGGGTGGGCTGGGTGGAGGTGAGGTAGTAATAAGAAAGTTCATATAGCTAATAAAAACAAAAGAAAAAATAAACAAATATATAATAACTCATTACTAAAAATTAATGATAATAAACATAATAATAAATTCTAAAAATTAAACTAAAATTAATTTTTGATTTTTATAAAAACTAACAATGAGTAAAAAACTAATCTTAAATTTGCCTTATGATTATAAAATATATAGGTTAAAAAAAATATTAAAAAAATAAATAAAAAATAAAAAAAATATATAAAGTTTAAAAAAAACATAATTCTCCGCATAAACGAACTATAATTTTTATTTTAGCAAAACCTTCGTTACACAGAACCTTCTTAAGGGTTTGATGAGTGAGCCAACATTTTTACTTACCAATCAAAGGAATTAGATAAATCTTGGAATTCAGACAATCTTCTTCCAAGAATCAATGACAGGAGGAAGAATCCGTCTCTTTACATATTATGTTCCTTTTCAATACATTAACAAGTGTTTTAGGATCAAAAGTACCGCCTCTTTGTGGCTCATAATAAAGTATTTCTTACGGGACCCCTCGTGTTGTTTCTTTCTGCTCAGCAGTCTTGTATTGTTCCTATTCTTTTGATCCCGATTGACCTTGCAATATGGCTGAGTTTGCACATGATTCAACCCAAATTGTACATAATTATTAGAACAATCTCTCCACATTGAACACTAATTTATGAAGGACAAACCAAATCGCCTTGCCAGTCGTTTCAATTCATTCATAGTAATAAAAGAGTCCACAAGTGTCCATAATTGTTTACAAGAATGAAACAGAGTCCTTAGCTGAGACAGAATCTGGAAAATTCGAAACAAAAATCGATGTTGATATCTTAGCAACATCATCCTACTTCGATCTAAAGCTATCCATCAAAAAAATTTTGTATTTTGTATTTGGATTGAAGGGAGGTCTATATCCAACGATTACAAGTGAAATCATGGAGGTAAAATTCTAGGATAAATGGTTGGCAAGAATGATTGAAACCGGAAATGGATCAATTTCGGGGAGATTCTCAGATCTAAATAACATAAACCCTGATGAGGGAATCCCGCCTAACACGCTCGATATGAGAGTAATCAATCAATGATTAATCTCAATTTCAGGGGTTATAACAGGATTCAAACAAAAGGGAAGAAGGAATTCAGATCAAAGATTTAAAGAAATTGGATCATGGATATGTTTGTAGATGATTTTTGTTTGAAATAATTTCTAGGATGTTATTTTAGATACATTGATAGACGCGTTCTCAACCATTACACACACTAAATACCCAAACGCGCCCACTCAAGACTTGTTGCAATGTGTAGTGTGTTTAAGAGCCAAAGCATTTGAATACGCCTTTACGTTTGAGCTCGAGTTAAAGAATATTTGAAAAATTTGTCGGTTTTTTACACAAATTAGGAGAGTGTCTTTATTGTATCTTATAATTTGTTCACACTTATTTGTGTAATTTATTTTTAATTATAAATGTTAATAAAGTAAAAATATTAAAGTGTGTAAAATTAGTGTGAAAAAGCGACTTTTTTTAGCGTATTCACAATAAAGATTGTAGACCCTGAATGAAGCAACTTGCTCTTGTCATTATCTTAGGCTACTTGAATGGTCATGCTTACGGCCTAAACGTTATGGGAAGAAATTTGCTTTGGTCAGTTGGTTCTTATGAGGACATTGATAGACGGATTCTCAACTCATTACACACCACCAAATACCAAACGCTTCCAAAAGACTTTTGCAATGTTTAGGTCGTGTTTAAGACCAAGCAATTGAATATGCCTTTACGTTTGAGCCGTGTTAAAGAATTCTGAAAAATTGTCCTGTTTTGACACAAATTGAGATGTCTTTATTTTATCTTATAATTTGTTCACACTTATTTGTGTAATTTATTTTTAATTATAAATGTTAAATTAAAGTATAACAAATATCTAAAGTGTGTAAAATTTGTGTGTGATAAAGAGACCTTTTTTAGCGTATTCACAATAAAGATTGTAGACCCTGAATGAAGCAACTTGCTCTTTTCATTATCTTAGGCTAGTTGAATGGTCATGCTTAAGGCTAAACGTTATGGGAAGAATTTGCTTGGTCAGTCGTCCTATGTGGACATTGATAGACGCGTTCTCAACCATTGACCACTCAAATACCAACGGGTCCCACAAGACCTTTTGCATGTTTTCGGATCGTGTTTAAGACCAAGCAATTGAGAAGGAAAAAGACAAGCATAAAGCAACTTTTTAAAAATAAAATCACACTTTTAATCCTATAAATACCTCATTCATTTCACCATTTTATACATAAATTCAAACCATTTTTCTATTATACTTCTCATCTTTATTTAATATGCCTTTACGTTTGAGCCGTGTTAAAGAATTCTGAAAAATTGTCCCGTTTTGACACAAATTGAGATGTCTTTATTTAACCGTATTAATAATTAATTTTAGTTTAAGTTTTAAATTTTTATTGTAGTGTTTTTTAAATGTATTTGAATTATTTATGTAATGTTATTTTTATAAAATTTATTTTTAAAAAAAAAAGGTGTTCGGTCGCCTGTGTGGTCACCATAACGGGTGTTTAGTCTGTGTGTGATCTACGAGAGAGAAAACTGAGTTGGCGCTGAGGTGGCGGTCGCTTGTGCGGTCAGCATAACACTCAACCTAAGGACTTGTAAGGACCACCAAAAGTGGTGTCTCTGACCCGTGACCCTAGAGAAAAAGAGCAATGCTATGTCCACACCATATTTACAAAAAAAAAATTCACACCATGATGTGGCAACATCATTTGTCCAATCAATAATTCGTGCTTTTTACAATTGTTTGGATTGGATAATGATGTGTGCCCACATCATGGTGTGAAAACTTTTTTGTAAATATGATGTGGACATAACATTGCTCAGAGAAAAAAGAGACGAATGGTGACATGCTTACCACTCAGGAATTGTGTATCTGTGAGCCCTCTTGAAGAGTGGGCTTGATCCAAACGGTGTCGTTTTAAGGCGGGACACCGTCGTTTAAGGGTGACTTTTGCAGTTTTATAAGTCCACTAAACCAAGCGACGTCGGTTTGATAGTTACTCACATATATACCGACAAGCTAAACAGACACGTACACAAGATCACACACACATACACACACAAAAGCAAGAAATTACACACATACTATAGAAAAAACTGGTATGCAATTGGTTATCAAAGTCGTTATCACGAAAACATGTAATCAAAAATATTTCTTGCCAAAACTTTTGATTACAAGGTATCCGCCGCCAGTGACGGAGCAAGAAACTTTTAGTAGGGTGGGCCGAAAATCGAAATAAATATACAAACGAAAAAAAGATGAGTCTCTATTATGAAACAATTTAAGAGTCACAAAAACAGGCGTTTTCTTGTGTTGGAGGGCAAAGAATAAGGTGTAAGCTTTTGTGTATGAGGAGTTATGCTTTTCTTTATCATCACTAAAAGAGACATATACTGTCCCTTTTTATTATATGCATGCATAGAGGTACATATACGTAATGAGCTTATTATTATTCTGTTGTTTCTAGCTTACTTATTTACACCTAATATAAATCCTTAAAATGGCTTACTAAAATTTTAAGCTCATTAAAAAGAAAGTGAAAATTAATTAATAAGTTAGTACTTTTTTGCTAACTTAACAAACATGATTACTCGCGCGTTGCTGCGGGTCGTTAACTTTTCACGCGTTGTTACGGGGCATTTTTTTTGCGGGTTTATTTGTTCGGCCTCATGTTTAATAGTTTGTTTTTTTCCTTAAATGGGCTTATGTGTTTGGCTCATGCATAAAGGTTTCTTTTTTTGGCTATACGGGATTTTTTTTAAAATATAATTTTATGGGATTACGTGTGCTTTAAATGAGAATCGCGCGTTACTGAAGGGCATTTTTTTTATTGTATTTTGTGCGGGTTTATTTTTTCGGTCTTATGTTTAAAAGTGCGGGTTTATTTTTTCGTTAAAATTTTATTTTTATTTTTTTCTATTTTTTATTTGTGCGGGTTTATTTTTTCGGTCTCATGTTTAATAGTTTGTTTTTTTATATGGGCTTATATGTTGGGCCTCATGTCGCGGGTATTTTTTTATACGAATAAATCAGTACTTTTGTAATTTTTTTTTCCTATTTTGTACCGAGGATTTTATTTTATATTACCTACATGAAAAAAAAACTAAATGAACCGGCCCAAAATAAGAGCCTAATGGGCCGAACACTGTAGCACAGCGGGGACGACAAATACGCCGTCATTTTGAATGGGTTTTGATTATATAGATAATAGTAGTTGCGATTTACGAACTGTAATCACCCGGCCCATCTACCTTTACCAAGCCCATCTACTTACACCCAGGCCTTAGCCCAGATAGTTTGACTGTTGGGGGATGGCGGTTTTTCTTTTTATAAAATCTATAAATTTGTGAGTTTTATTTAGGAGCCACGATATGTGTTTCAAAAACTCACGAATTAAATATTATTGCAATATAATCTAAACTTATTTTGATACGACTAAAAATAGAATTATATTTATAATTTATAAATATATACATTAGTCAAGTTGTCCCCCAACACACATCTGCTACAGTAACAAATTTTTTATTATAAAAAATATTTTTTTAATCTAATGAACATTAACATCACAATTAAATAATTATTGTGTGTGATGAGTGAAGGGTTAGCCACATTAAACTCTCATCTGCGAATTCACCATTCTTCAATCCCACTTCATTTAGAGAACACACGCCTTTAAGATGCAGAAGTAGTATCCAACACATCTTCATCTTCTTCACCTTTCTCACACATACACATCACAAAAAACACACACACACAAAACATCTCTACAACGAAAATTTGGCCGTGCCGCTTTATTAGCAAGAAAAAAGGTTTGTAAACCCTAATTAAATTAATCAAACAACGTGAATAGGTTTGTTCTTTAAAAACATTTTAGGGTTCTTTGTTATTATGTCTTATTTTCAGGTTGGAGACGTGGTATTCAAGGATAATGAGATTGTTTGAAGGAGTTGGAGCAACAAATTTTTGTTTCTAGATTTGTTTTTCTATGCATATTCAATATAATTTTCTTATGTGATTGTTATCTTATGTTATTGTTATCTTATGTTTATATTTTTCTCTGATATGTTTTGGGTTCATGGAGGCCTGCGTGCCAATTTTTATTCCCTCTTATAATCCACTTATAAGTAGTGCAAACTTTAATTAAAACATAAAACAAGACATATATGACACAGGAAAGGCCAAAGGGTAGAAGAACCAAAAGGAGTACAAAGAGAAAGAGGAGACCCACTAGGGAGCACGGAGATGATTGTAGTTCTACCAGGAGCATCAGACATGCGATGCTGAAAAGACAAGGATGAAACCTTCTTCCATTGTGTCATACTAACCCTTAGGATTTAATGACCCAAGTTGATTCCAAAGTGGCTCTCGGATCAACATTAGATAGATGGCTTGGTTGTGTCAATTGTGTTTTATTACTGTCTAATATGCATGGGTAAGGGTAGATAATATGACAACCGGTATTATCTAGACACATAATAAAACGATACATCTCAGCAAATGTCACAGGAAGGAATGTACTTAAGCACTAATCCATGACTACGAGATCGCGTAATTAAACAAGGATTTAAAGGTCTATGAATAAGTCCACCTACCTAAAAAGGCTTGGGAGGGGTAACCCTATTTTAGACACTTTTTATTACAAACGGATTTGTTTTTCTAAAACTTAAAAAAATCATGGTATGAATTTATGCATAGTTCATACGTAAAACGAAATTTAAATGGTTAATCATTTTAATATTGGGTATAAAAACAAGATTAGTAAACTGTTGAGTTTTGAGAGGTCTTGCCCTAGAGGTAATCTTAGACTAATGTGTCACCCATAACTATTACACTTTCCTAGCTTAGACCCTAAAGGCAACTACATCATAGCGTAATGTATGTGTGTACATAACTAATGCGAGATGAGGTGATTACTGAATTCATTGGTCGTATGCCATAGCATAGATCAATGAATTGTGGTGCCACTAGCTTTTATGGTGTGGTCTATTAGCATTATGCCACAACGTACATATGGCTTCCAGATAAAATAAGTATACCTGATTTACAATCGGAGTCTAAACCCTAGGAGTTGCCTCGGGGAGACAATTGATGTGGTAAAACACTTACCCTACAAGTTATCACAAGGTAGATACGCCATAGCGTAATGGTTTGTGATAGGAGTGTATAGATCCTAGTGTAATATGCGAAAGATATGGTTTAGTAGCTATTACGACAAATGATGGAATCACTAATTGTCTTCGATCAAACTGTAGATGGAAAACAATAACAACAAAAATCGCTATTTGTTACTACGCTCTATTCTTGAGAAGGACAAACTCATTGGGCCTAAATTATTAATTAGGAGAGGAATCTTCATATTGTTCTTCGACATAAATGAAAGCGGTATGTCCTTGAGAATCCTATTAGTCCACCACTCGCGGCTAACACCCCGATAGCAGTTAGGAATGCTATCATAGGCATGTCAGTAACTTATTTGATGTTAGATGTCTAATGGTAGCCACCATGTCACTTGAGTTCCAAGTCAATTACATGGACGTTGGAGCATTTGATTTAATCAATCAACTTATGCTTACCTTCCAGACACAAGCTCGAACCGAAAGGTTCGATGCTTTAGCCAACTTGAGTAATTGCAAGATGGCGGAAGGTTCACTAGTTAGTGCGCATGTAATCATAATGATTGGGCACATCAGTCGACTTGAAAGGTTAGGTCGCGCAATTGCACCCGAACTTGTTATATATTTCATCTTGAATTCTTTAAGCAAGGAGTATAAGCAGTTTATACTCAATTACAACATGAATAATTTTGAGGGCGGGACCATAGCCGAACTACACAACATGCTCAAAACTACTGAAAGAGGCATGAAGCATAATTCAAAAGATGCACTATTGGTAGCAAGTGAGAATAATAACAAGAATGGAGGTAAGTGAAAAGGGAGAAAAGGAAAGAAATAAGAAGAATAATTCTTCCAAGAAAGTATTAAAAAGATGCATTACTGGATTTAAACCCAATAGTGTGGAAAAGAAAGGCCCTGTTCGAGAAGTTGTCCAATGGTCCGGCCAATAAGGACTAGGAAAATACTATCATGACCTCATGTTAGTACTTAACTAATATTGTTGTCTCTCACTTCGTTACTTATGTAACATGGATCTGACTTGTTGAACTATACAACGATGAGAAATGAAGATAAGCGTTGGACAGAAGCTGCAGCTACAGCTGATGAAGAGTGCTGGGGAAGTTTGCAGTAGATGACGATTGAACTCATGCATCTATTTGGTATTTAGGATTTTAAAATAAACTTTACATTTCTGTATTTACTTTTAAAATTGATTGTTGCTTGTTAAAGGCTTGTTTTAAAATTCCTCATTTAATGTTTTAGGATTTAAACATTTCCATTTGAAATTTATATCTGGTATATTTCAAAATCTGCTATAAAAGGTTTTCTGAATAAAACTTAGAGAAATCCCAAGTGTATTTGTAAACTGAGACAACAATTAATATGGTTTCATTAATGAAAGGATCATGCTTTATGGGTTTCTTTAAATAGAACCTAGCGAAGTGAAGAAAATACTTGGAATGTAACTTTGATGCAATCCATCAATGATGGAGGTTCAAAGTTAAACAAGACAAGAGTAAGTATTTCACCATATTACAAGTACAAGAAATCTTAAGTCTGTCTAACCGCAAATCTTGATAGACATCAAGGGGTAAGCCCCAATGCGATACATTAAACATTTAAGATATTTAAACGAGCAAGATGTTTTATAAAAGAGGAATACTTCAAGTGTAGTATTTATAGAAATATTGAGATTCAGTAAATCTCATATACTACTAAATAGTATTTTAGATCTGTAAGTCAAGCTCACGGGCCATGAGTTTGCAGATCATGAGTAAAATCTCGCAGCTACTTTGGAATGTTCAAGTAAAGCTGAGACATGTGCTTTACAAGAGGAATAATTAGCAAATAGTTAACACCTATTAAAAAATCGAATTAATTTGTTTAAGCCATAGGTCCTTTATAAGACAGGAAAACGGGTTTGTTCGACTCAAAGCTGAGCAATGAAAGCAAGAACACAAAAAGTTAATTCTGATCGATCCTTTACTTTCTTTTTGATCTGTGGATTTATAACGATTCTCGTTAAATCGTTTATAGGGCTGTGATTCTTTTTTATTTTAGGGTTTCGGTGGATTAGGGTTTGCCTTATTAATCGACTTCTTGGTTCTACTATGATTTGAATGTTGTATAACATCCTTGTTTCCTACTATTAATCTTTGATTATTGATTTTAACAAGTTTGTTATAGGGTTGCAGAATCATCTTAAGGATTTTGGGGTTCGCATCTTTGCACCGTATTAGGGTTTTTTCTTGTTTTTATTGGTTCTCATGCTTTAGTTATCTAAAGATTTCGAGTAGAGATTGACTTGGATCTCCTTTGCTGCTGTTTAGTTGTTCTTCTGTTTTGTTATTATATCTTGGTGCGATCTTGTTTAGGTTTTTGTTATGGAGAAGAAAGATGGGTCGAATATGAAAGAGGGTATTGCTACTAGGGTTAACCTAGAAGAATAAGGTGCTAAGTGTGATGTAAGTCTAAAGGTGTGTAATTCTTCTCCTTTGGTTTCTCCTACTGCTACTATTAACATGCCCCGAGGGCTGTATAACATAGATGTTGTTGCCACTTTTGGAGTTCCATTAACAACTATTGGTGACATTCACATGTTAATAAAGTGTATTAAAGATGGTAAGCATGATGAGTTATTATTCGGGATGACTAATCATGATCGTATAGAAACCTTGGATGCATTAGGTGCTATATGTAATTCAAATATGGCTGATAATACTAATGCTGATGTGATCCCTAATGGCTGAAAATATTAATGTTGATGAATTCACATTGCCTAGTATTGTTCAGGCTGTGGACATCAATATCATGTCAACATCCTATGCTAGAGTTGCGGGTGCAAGTGCTAAGGACCAACCAAAAGTTAATTTTAACTTTCGTCCCTTGGTGGCTGATCCCGTATTTGATGGTGTCAACATCTCTATTCCCCGTAAGTTATCAAAAATGTTAGTACACATTTTGAACACACTTTATATGGTTACTTTATTAGAAAGAGAATGGCGTTTCCGGTGGTTGAATACTATGCTAGGAACAACTGGGCGAAACATAGGCTGAAAAGGATTATGATGAATTCCAAAGGATTCTTTTTCTTTAAATTTGATTCACAGGCTGGTCTCGAAGCTGTTTTAGAGGGTGGTCCTTGGTTGTTTCGTAAGTCTTCGATCATTCTCAAGAAATGGTCGATGGTTACTAGATTGCTTAAAGAAGAATTGACTCGCATTCCAATATGGGTTAAATTGCATGATGTTCCTATTCAAGGTTTTGAAGAGAATGATATTAGTTTAATTTCTACGTTCATTGGCAAACCAGTTATGCTTGATTCATACACAAGATTCATGTGTAATGATTCGTAAGGTAGGAGTAGTTTTGCTCGGTACTTAATTGAGGTAAATTCAAAGGCTGATCTCATAGATATTGTTACTATCGGTATTCCTTCACTTACTAGGGATGGTTTCACCAAAGAAACCATCCATGTTGAGTATGAATGGAGGCCGTGCATGTGTGATTTATGTAAAATATTTGGTCATATTCATGACTATTGCCCTAATAAGGTGATGTGTCATCCTATTGTTACTATTTCTAATGTTGTTACTCTTACTGTTGAGAAGACAAATGATGGTTTCCAAACGGTGAGTAAAAAGAAGAAGAGGAAAGGTAAATCCAAGTCTACTAATGGTGGTCAGTTTGCTAGTCCATCGGTTAAACAAAATGTTAGATATAAGCCAAAGGTGACTACAATCACACCAAAGAAGGGAGCTACTAGTATGGGTAATCCATCCACATCGTTATCGATGTTAAAAACTACTGGTACTTCTTCTAAGAAAGATAATATCCCCACGTCTAATTCATATTTTGTCTTGAATGATGAAGAAGACGAGGAAGAAGAAGAAGTTATAAATGTGTATGATGAAACAGCTAAATTATCTATAAAAACCATTGGAAGTTCACCTTTCACGGCTTCTGTTGGTTAGTTTGTTCTGTTGAGTCATTTGTTCTAGTTGCAACTAGTTATCTCTAGAGTTGTTAGTGTTTATAGCGTGTCATAAGCACTAGTTTAGTTGTTTATCAAGCTGTTTTAGCTTGAGATTAATGTGGTATTTCAGCCACATTCTATTTGTACTTAACTTTTTCGGTTTTAATATACTTTACCAGGGTAACCCTTTACCCGAAAAACAAAAAGTTAATTCTTATCGTTTAACTAAAGAGTACAAATCATGACAGGAATTGCAAATCCGACGTGATCTATAAGGAGATTCCTTGTATTGCAGATATTAAGTGGGAGGATATCAAGCTTTATGGACAAACATACATTGCCCTGAAGTGCAAGATAGTTGGCATCCGAGATGTGTTGATCTTGACTTGTTAACTGACGAATTAAGAAATAGATAGTGACTTGAAGGATTTAGAGCCCGAAGTCTCAAATCAGAGAACGTGTACTACATCGCGGTTCAAGAGGCTTGTAGTGATAAATTCTCAGGGACTTAGGAGAATCAGTATCAAAGAGTCACTATTCTTAATTGTCATTGGAAAAACCATTTTATTGAGAAAATGTGTAAAATGAAGTGCATCGTTTAATGCTAAGCTGAGCAGGTCGTGATTTTAGCTAAGTTTATCATCTAGTAAAACTAAGTCGCTTGCACCAAAACTCACTTAGATTCATTAGTAGTTAAGAAAATAATATTTGGATGTGCGACTCCATGATTCCCAGAAGAGAATTGTTACAAAGTTTAAAAGAAAAGCAGTGATTAACTTAACTCCCAACACTTTTTGATACGAGCTAAATCAATCACCAGGATTGGATGTAATGTTGTGGACTCGTGCAACTCGATGAGACATTACTATAAGATCCTATTTAGCATTATCTGGAATCCATGAACCGAATACATTTCATTCTAAATGGGTCCTTAGTTTGTTATTATGGTGGGATACTGATATAATAAATTCAGCTAGTGTAAGACAAAGTTTGTATTTTATAGACACTTTGTAGGCATACAAATGTTGGACGGTGTATGATCATGAGACGACAACATGGATTAAAGTTAATGGCGTTCTCTGATCTCGGTGTACTCTCCTAATGACATGAGGAATTAGGTCATCTGAATATGCTTTTCAAGGGATCTAGACTTAGTTTCCAGTTACTGCGTGATAGTGTTATGTCGTGTGCTATCATCAGATTCAGTGGGAGGCGAGGAAGGATAATCTATAGGCCAGAGGGCAATTTCCAGCTCCTAGTTGAAATAGACAGGAGATGAGGATATTTTTCAAGCCCCTTGTATGAGATGATTTATGGTTAAGTACGATAGTATGACGTGTGTCAATAAGACACCAAGGAAGAGCAAATCATTCACGGAGAACAAGAAAGGAAGAAAGTATTGCGAGGTTAAAACATCCCTGCCTGGTACTTTCTAAAAATATTGATAAAGTGCGAAGGGATATAGCCATATACCTGGACTCAAGTGGTATATTGATTGAGTGAGGAAAATGACTCATTGTGTATTGAATCGGCTTCTGTGAGCTATGTACTTCAAAGTCTTGCTCGAGACCTATTGGTACGAAGAAAGATATTCCACATTAATGTCTTGCACAAGTAGGAGTCTAAAAGGATTATGTGCAAGCATAAAATGGTTTTTCAACCACTGGTATTCATAGAAATGCCGAAGGGTTACACCGGTGCACACTAAATAGAACAATGCAAGCGAAAATGATAAACAAGTTACGAAATGAAATAAGAGTAACAAGGAAATGAAAATATGACGTTATTTTTGTTAGAGGATTAAACCGTTATTTCTCAAACCTTAATATTTATCATGGATAAATATTAGAGTGGTTGTAAACAACAAAAGACCAAACAAACAACCCAAAGGGTTGTTTGGGTCAGCTAAGGGGCGAACACCACAAGAAGGTGAGTTTGACTTGTTGCCAAACTAGAATACTTGTCCTATAAGTATTCCAAAATCCTCCTTGGATCCCTATATAAACAAAGAAACTTCAAGGGATTCTCATAACACAATCACTAACCCTAAAATCCCTTTCCTCTCGTCCAATCGAACAAGGATGGTTTTACCCATCGTTTAATCTTGTTTGAATTCTCCAAATCGAAACCCTAATCAAACCCAGTTGATTTAAGTTATACCTCGATTTCGTACTCGCCTAAATTGCATAGGTTTTACGCCCTAGTTCTACCTGTGTCGTACTGGTGGATACCTGACGCAACCCTAAGTATGGTTTTCCTCCCCAAAACCCTAACTGGTCGAATAAGAAGAAAGAAGGAGGATCCCACGCATTCGTTGATCAAGAAGCTTACATACTTGCATGATAATAAGTAAGTCTTATATAAGCACCATTTATACGTTTTTAGAGTTAGGTTATAACACTGATTAGGTGTGATCTTTCTAGCTAGGGCTTGTTTGGCTGCATGGCCATCTCTGTGTTTATTTTCCGCTATGCATATTTTATGGCCATGTAGGATACCACAAGAACCCTACAATAATATCATCACATGAGAGAAATCCTATACTTCCAACAACATCTTAACAGACCCATGGTTGCTGGTCAAAGCTTAAAGTGTGATAAAGGTTTAAATAGAGGTTTCCTTGTGCCTTGAATAAGAGTAAGAGGTCTCGTTTGGGTCTGGAATAATGCGTTGTGAATAAAATAAGAAAGAAAAGGAGAGGGCATTTCATGTGGGCGAAATCAAAGTATGTATTGTGTTATCATTGAGGTTAGGCAGACTAAAGGTATAAATGGTGGTCTGAATTGTAACAGTAGATTAGCAAATTATGAATAGTTGTGCCAAAACTTTTGATGTTCGATTATGACCTATAAAAAGGAGAACTAAAAGTCAAAACATGGGATTCTGGAATCACGTAATGTGAGATTTTAAAGTGGCACCTTGACGACAAGGTGTTTTTAAAGGGGGGAGTAATGATATGAGATTATTAATCATGGAATGATTATTTAATAAATGTTAAAATAATTTTACTTAGATAAGATTACGATCTTACTTATTATATACGAATAAAGTTATTTTATATAAATGATTAGGTTCTAAAACTAAAGGTGGCAATTTGTGCCAAAAATCATAGAAATAGGCGATGGTTGTAGTGGGGGGTGATAGTAGTAGGTCGGTGGTGGTAGTAGTAGGTGGTCGGTGGTGGCAGTGGGCGGTGGTAGTTGGTTTTGATTATTTAAGTAAAATGCTAAAGACCGTTGGCCCAAAGGACGTTACCAGGGGTTATGACGTTAGGGGAGTTAACAGGCTAGAGTAACGATCATTTGCTAGAGGGATTAAATGTACAAGATTTGATAATAACAGGGACAAACGGTGAAAAAATGTTTAAGAAGGGACGAAAGATAAAAATGTGTGCAAACCACAAGGACTAAATTTGTAAAAGCTTTTAAATGTAAGAGAATAAAAGTAAAGGGTAAATTACACCGTTAGTCCCTGTACTCACCCCCATTTGTCCATTTGGTCCCTAGATAATGAGGACTCTCATACAGGGTCCTTTTTGGCACTGTTGTTCGTTTGGTCTCTGAAGCCCCGTTATACCTAACAACGATGATTTTTTTCGTTATCTTAGCCACGTCACTCTTTTACTGAAGGGTACAATCGTCTTTTAATGTTAAATTTCCATTGCATCGTTGGTCCCTGATGACTTTGTTAATATAATAATTTTTACTGTTAAATTTTTTTGTCGTTTTTTGATTGCATGGTTGGTCCTTGTGAGGTTTCTTATCTTGATTGCCGCCAATCTCATTTCTAACCGTCATTTTTTTAAACCAGGAACCAAACATAGCTAAATCTAAATCATCTACATCCCTAACATCCTAAAAACAAAAACAAAACAACACCAACATGCATAAATCAAAACACTTGATATAAGAACTTAATTTTTGGCCAATTAGATATACAAGTAACAGCTTCAAAAGATTAGATATATAACCATAAGATATAAAAGTCATTACATTCAACCATCAACAAAACAAAAGTTACTAGCTACCCATTACCTATGAAAACCTAATCATTTAGATCTATTTTAGCCACATGACCTTATACCAACATGAATTTCAACAAACACTTCTGTTAAAGCAGCAAGCTTATCGAATTCTCTAGCCTGAGTTTGTTTCAAACAATCCAAACAATCAACAACCACCCCACGAGCTCCCAAAGCCTCCATCTAACCAATCAACCTTGACGCTATGCCTCCTCAAGTCATCACAACGATCATGAAGAAATTTTAAAACCCTTCTTCTTCGGAAATCTCTTGCACAAACCAAAACCATATACGCTTATGTAACTTCTTAGAACCGGTAACCTCCATAAGTTCATCCAAAACCTCGAAAGTGGCCATTTAATAAAATTTTAAGTAAACAATTTAGATGTATCTTTGAGAAGAAATGAGTGGGATAAGATATAAATAATTAAATCAAAATATCAATTTCGTGCATAGAATCTGAGATGTCATCATTTCAAGTAGAAAATGAAGCATCGCCTTAACTGCATACAAACGATCATTTAAGTCTTAAACAAAAGACTAAACTACATGATGTGTTCTTGTTGTTTACAAATATTGCATGAATGGTCCATATCTATTTACGTCTTTTCCATTCAAACGAGTGTTGACTTCGTATTTCCTTAGGACACAGATTTAAAAAACACTTTCTACACACACTCTATTTAATTCTCACTACCAAACCTGACTCTTCACTCCTAAAACCCAACAAACCCTATATCAAAGTTCATATCAATGGCAGATTCCTAGAAATCTATGGACTTAAATAAGTTTGTAGTAAATTATGGCATGATCGATTATGTTTTACACAAGTATGGGAATAACTGGCAGGCTTATGATGTTATAGCTGATGACATACTCGATGATTTATTGAAAAGAGAGTGGGAGAAACAGCATCGTGTGAAAGGTAAGTGTACAAGGAATGTATTATCTTGCATGTTGTTGCTATTTCATTGACCTATTTTGCCACTTGTTCTTATTCTATTATTTTACCCATCATCTTAGTTATGGCTTATGTATTGTGTGTTTGCTATATTTATAGATGACAAAAGAAAAGTAACAGAAATAAAGATTTAGGATGTTCTTGAATAGAGGATTGAGAAAGTTGGAAAACATCTTAACAAGGCAAAAGAGGAAATAGATCTTAACAAGAGATAAAGAGAAAATGGTGATGGAAAGAGTTAATAGTTCTTTGAGCATATTGCATAGGTATTAGACTGTTAGGGAGGGTAATTTACTGTATATAGTAATTGGGAAACTAAATTTATACCTTAGTAAACTATGTTTAGGAAATAATTGATTTAATCCAAACACCCCTTTATGTTTAAGGTACCTTATGAAATAAGCTGAATTAAACCAATGTACCTTAGGAAACTAAGTTTAGGAAATAATTGATTTAATGCAAACACCCCTTTAAGTTATAGGTATCTTATGAAATAAGCTGAATTGAACCAATGTACATTTGGAAACTAAGTTTAGGAAACAAGCTGATTTTATCCAAACACCCCTTTAAGCTTAATCTACATTAGGAAATAAGCTGAATTGAAGCAATGTAGATTTAGAAACTAAGTTTACCAATCATATCTTATTTGTAAAGGTTATATTTATTGAATCAAACACAAGCTATGATCATGACCCTTTTCAAGTTACCTATGCTGAAAGCTCTTATCATAACCCTTTTTAAGTTACCTTTGATGAAAGCTCTGATCATAACTCTTTTCAAGTAACCTTTATAAAAGCTCTAATCATAACCCTTTTCAAGTTACCTCTAATGAAAGCTTTGATCATAACCCTTTTCAAGTTAGCACTGATGATACCTTAAAGTCAAGCTCTGAGGATACTTGTAGCTCTGATTCTACTTGGGAACAAAAAAAGATTCTAAAGGTAAACCAGGGTCTAGATCTACCCAAGCCCAAAAAAAGCTTTTGATGGTAAACAAGGGTCAAGCTATGCAAAAGAAAAAAAGCTCCTATTCCATCAGAGATTTTACAGTGGTGGAATGATTTAAGTTCAGATGAGCAGAGGACTATTTATAAAGGTAGACCAAGGTCAAGCTCTAGAAATGCAGCAATCACCAAACCTGAAAAACTCAAATCAAGGTCAAAACATCTTGCACCCACAACACCTTGAATATGGTCAACCTCTACAACTCTTCTCGTTCCAACAAAAAGGCCACCTTCAGTGACGAATTGCGCTTTGGGCATTGCAATTGCTAAAACTTGGCAACATATTATGAATAAGGAATTTAAAATTAAAAAAGCCAAAGAAGATGTTGGAGGAAGTTCAGATGTAAGGAGGAAAGGTAAAGGGAAGATGCTATAGGAACTTCTGTTTGTGTCTGTGAAGCTTGTGCATGTGTTTATGAAGATGGTGTAGGTTCATCTTTTGGTTTATTGAAAAAACATGTAACTTTAATATTGTTGTTATGGTCTTGTTACATTTAACTTTGCTTCTGTATGGGTTGCCAACAACACTGCTGGATGGGTTTCTATCCCAATCTTTTGGATATTTAACTTTATTGTGGTTAGTATAACTTAACTATTTGTGCATTTTGTGTATGATGCTTATACTAGTATGTGGTCAGAATGAATTTTTAAAGTCAAAATGCAACATAACTTGTGTTCACATCCTAATCCAGTTTGACTTTTGTACACCCATGTTGACTAGTAAATGTCAAACTTCTAAATATATTACTTGAACAATCAAAAGCATAGAATACTAACTAAACTGAATCAACCTTTGGACATACCTGAAAAACCTAACGTAGTCAATCTAATAGCAAATTCAAACAAACATTACACAAATACGGCTAATCACACACTTGCAAAAGACGAAATGAACTCATAAATGTTATGTTCAGCTTCAAATTACTGAAGGAGCTCATCATCATCATCATGGTTATCATCAAGTTGATTAGATCCACAATCATAGATCTCATGGATAGTCTTTGATATTAAGTTGTATTGTACAACCTTTTCAGACAAGTTGATCACCAAAAAAGACTCATCTTCCTTTTCTTCCAAAACTATGCTCCAAACAGTGGATCGAATCGACCATCCTTCAGGAAGTGGAGTCATAAAGTCATCAGTATCAACATGACACCTAACTGATCAAACATAACACCCTTTCATCATCTCGTAGATAGTAAACTCGCTAAAGCTAATATCATCTCTACAAAATTTCATCTTCTACAAGCAGAAAGAAGCAAAAACCTATGCGACTCATATAAATTTCCCTTCCAAATGCAACAAGTGAGGTATTTGTATGAGTATTAGCATTGGATCCATATAGCCATAAGACTTGAGGAAGTTCATTCCTCGTTGAGGGATTTGTATGGTTGTTATAACTGGATGCTCATGGTCTTCAATATTTAATCTGTAATGCGTAAGCTGCCTATTCTTAGTTTCTAGCCAATACAAGGCATAATTCCAATAGATTGCACTATCATAATGATTAAAACTGAAGTAGATAAAACGGTCCTTGTATAGGCTCCAATTACCTATCTCTGAAGAATAAATTTGTATAACAATGTCATAAGTTCTGCGTCCAGCATCCACCAATTTGTAGTGCGGTGATTTTGTAAGATCAAAGGCCATTCTTAATCCAGCACTTTTATAATAAGGTGAATTATCAAGCGAGCAATCTGGATGCAGAATCCTTTTAAACTGATTAGTGGATGGATTGTATACGGAATCAAAAACAAGCCTCCCCGAACCAGTACACAGAAGCAAACCATTGCAAGACTGCAAGATCTTAATATTATCAGCTTCCTCAGTGGAGCCAAGAGTGAATGAGCTATCCATAGCGGATTTTTTTGACTGAATTCTGGAATCTAACAACACAAAATCACATTCAAAACAAAGATCTGATGCGATTAACAAAAAGACCAACAGGAGGATAAACTTTAGTAATTTGGCTGCGGGTAAGGGTGAAAACAGGGGATGTAATAATTCTTAGCCATTGTTTTGATACAGTTGTAAACAGATGAATATAGAGAATAGGTAATCGGATTAATATTTTGGTCAAAAGGTCGTCGTTTGTAAGGACTACATGTGGTGGTGCAGAGTTTCTCGAGCATGTGTTCTGCACTTTTGTGACATCATCACCGATATCTAGTTATTTTTGAAGATGTTGCCGTAATACTTAGAATGGAATATAAATAATGACTTGGTAGAGTATCTGAGTCCTGAGACATCATTAAATTAAAGAATACAAGAGGAGAATCTAAGACCAAATTAGTAAGAACGAAGTTTGTAACTAAAGTATTTTTCTAGTGGGGTAAATTATCAAAGTCTAAATACACATAATATATAAAAAAATGACTCTACCTCTTGCCCATGTTTAATCAGTTAGCAATAACTAATAATACTATCCCCGATGGTCATTTCATGAAAAGTCAACAAATAAATACTGAAATGGGGGGAAAAAATTATGCATATGATATAGTTTTCATTCCCTGAAACCAAAAGGATCAACAGATACAAAGTTTCTCTCATTTAGTCAAGTTTTCAACAAATTTGATAATGTTAACTACACGTTTCGTCCCTAAAACCTAATAAGGGTCAACATATTCAACTAATTTGACTTACAATGGTCAAATAGGGTATTTTATGTACTAGTGGTATGATAGGGTTAGTATGAGAATTGCAATGATATTCACAAGGCTCATTGACTGACATTTCGAGGCTCTAATGAGGAATTGCTATTAAATTTATGATGTAATTACCACGCTTTTTGCAGTCTTGGATATTGATAACTATAAAAAACCACAACATGCAAGTTGGATTTATGATAACATAACAAACACAACATAGCAATTCAGTTCCATATATTAACCAATACACCATAGCATTACATTCAGGTGGTTCACTTAGTAAATGACTTGGAGGTTGGGGATCTTGTTCCATGAGTAGCAGGTGGTTCAGTGACTCCAGTCTCATCTTCACTACTGTCAGTATGCTGCAAAGACATACAATCATCAATGACCTCAGGTACAGTTATACTTCCAGTTGCAAATGAACCAACAGCTAAACCAATCGCGGTTGTGCTTCGAACTCCTAGGCCTATTAAATAATCACCCTAACAGGTATAGTTGTGTTTCCCCTTCCCACCCCTTGGCCTACTACTAAACCCGTTGTACCAGTTGCAGCCAGACCTTTATTAGTTGTTGTGTGACCCATTCTAGAATGGTGCATTTGATAGTGAACCCACATGGTTTCTATAAAAGGTTTAGGCCTTGTATCAAATGACATTCCATGGCCAGGTTGTGCTTCAAACCAACAGTCAATGCATATTGTTTTAGTACCATCTTTTTGTACCTTAACAAACACATAACCATTATCTTGAGCCATTGTGATTCTAGTTTGATGTGATAAACAAAGGAAGAGCATTGGAGTATTATATAATACGGTAAAAGAGAGTGTTTAATGTGATAAAGAAAGTTGTTGATCAACAAAAAGTAGTTGGAAGCAATCACAACATAAATGCTGAAAATGGAAGGAAAAAATTATGCACAATACTTTTGTTTTATAACACGCTTGATCCCTCACATCCATTCACACATATTCACATACTTTGACTTGAAATGGTCAAACAGGGTATAAAATGTACTAGTGGTATGACAGGTTAGTATGCATTGTGGTTTGACTCCTAAATGGTAGACTTTATTCACACACCCAAACAAGGGTCAACAACATGGTGTAATTAAAACATAAACAAGATAGATAAACACTGACATATAATAACAGCTTAATGTATGTACAAAAAGACAACCCAAATACCATCATCCCCATCTAAATAAAACCACAAAATATGCTACCCAAGTCCCAACATCATCATCCCCATGCACATAAAACCACAAAAGATACAACCCAACATCATCACCCCTGTATACATAAAAAACAAACCAAAAGATTACCCAAATATCTACAATCTAATCAATAGAACCTCATAACTATAAGAAAATCTATCTTTTTATGCACTTGAATGTGCACTTCCATTATCGTGTTCCTTATCTCCAACATCTTAAGCACTTCAGTTTGGGACAACTGCATAAGAAACTCGGCACATTGCAATGCTAAAGGACCACCAAACACATTAATCTCGGCTATCAACAGTCTGTGTTCATAACAAGACCTCTTAGAGATGACTTAATCCAGTTGTAAATTTGAGATCATCGTTGATATGCCTTTAAATATAGACTGACATTGCATAAGTCAAATTGTTGGAGTTTTCCACAGCTGCAAGTTCTTGTAGACGTGGGAAGGCCATTATTTTTTTTAGTGTTGTTAGCTGTATTAGGTTGTATATGGTTTGAAAATGATTGGGTAACTACCTTTAAAAAGCAAAAACCAACTCATGTTAGTGGTTACACTGTGAATCTAATAATTAGATATAACATATATAACAGCTTAGTGATTGACATTCATAAAGTTCTATGTCACTTTCATTAAATAACATTATTATTACACGCTTAGTCCCTGAAGAAATCTTCCTTTGGAAGACACGTAGAAGGCGGGAAAGGAAAATAGACCAAACTAACCTTAGGGACCAATGGTGTAAGATACAGTCTTTATTGTCCACGTGGGAATGCACCTTTTATAAAACTATTATTTCCTATTTTTTTATAAAAAAAAGTTGGACTTAATGTGTGTGTAATAAATTCTCAAGTTGTATATGAGCAATAATCAATAACTTCACAAAGTTTAAGGAACGAAATCGATAATTAACATCATAATTTTAAGGAACCAAACAAAGTTTTTACATAAACACCGGCTGGATAAACAACATAGGGAAAAATTACACAAAGTAGGTAAATTACCCAAAGTAGGGAAAATTACACAAAATTACACAATCTAACCAACACATGAACAACCCAATCACATAGTCTTCATAACAGAAATAAAATCAATCTTTTTATGCACTTCACGATAAGTTTCAGCGATCATCTTCCTTAGTTCTAACAATTTAATAGAATCATTATGTTGAACTTGGTGTAGAAACTAACAACAATTGTAGGACATCAATGATGTAGGCACTCCTTCAAGTTCACTTATAAACAACTTCCTATCATTTGTGTGGTCTATAAACTGCACCCATAAGTTGTGTAGATCGACTGCAAACTCATGATCATTCGCCGTTTCCCTTTCAAAGTGTAACATCATTACATCAAATAAAGACCTAGAATTAGCAGCCATGGCGAGTTCATCTAGACGTGGAAAAGCAACCATTTTTTAAAGTTAATGTTGAGTCTATTATTTGCTTCAATGAGTTTTTAGGTATGCGAATGATTGGGGTTTGGCCCCTTAAATAGCAAAAATGGATAAAGAAAAACATGGAGGGACCAAGGCTATAACAAGATAAATACAATACACATGTACATTATAAAATGGTGAGATTTACACATATTATATAGTGTGACAGAATGTTACATATTTTTAAATACACATCAAAACCATGTTGAATAACAACATGGGAGAGTCTTATTTCTGTTGAACAAAACAATGAGTAAAACTTATACTCTGGCAAATATTAATGTAATATTAATTGTCCAATTTAATGATAAAAAAACTATCAATACCAACACAATCGATAGGGGTATCACCCTTAACTATCAACAAAGGAAAGTAAATGCAGTTGACGGTCCAATCCAAAGCCAAATGTGTACTATAATAATAACATGAAATCCGTGTAACTGTTTCTCACACGGCTCGATACGTCGCATTTAATGTGTATAATTGACGGGAAAATATACAATATGGAACACTAAGTTAATGGATAAAATATGAAATAATATCCAAAAGTTAAAGGATGAAAGAAACGTCATAACTCTTCATATTAACAGGTGAAAATGAAAATACACTATGATTGCAAATTTCGTCCCTCACAACTTGGTTTTAGCTTGTCGTCTACTCATTTTGGTTTTGTCATTTAAAGGTAAATGTAGTCAAACATACTACAGTAACCATAAATTAAGTCATCCAAAACCAACAATATTAACTCCTCTCTAAAAGTTCACTTCATCAAAAGTTTACTAGATATTGGAGATGATGTTCGAAGACCGCAACATACATGCTCGAGAAACCTATGCACCACCACATAAAGTCCTTACTAACGATGACCTTTTAACTGAAATCTTAATCCGATTACCTATTCTTTGTATTCATCTCTTTACATGTGTTTCAAAATAATGGCTAACAATTCTAACATCTCATGTTTTCACCCTTAAACGCAGTTAGATCCGTAACCTAGATCCTTCTGGTGGTCTTTTTGTTAATCACATTAGATCTTCATTTTATTATGATTTTGTCTCGTTTGATCCCAGAATTAAGTCAAGAAAATCCACTATCGACAAGTCATTCACTCTTGGCTCCACCAAGGCAGTTGATAATGTTAACATCTTGCAGTCTTTATAAAAACCATACAAATTATAACAACCATACAAATTAAATATTGAAGACCATGATCATTCAATTATAACAACCATACAAATCCCTCAAGGCTTGCACCATGGAAGATGTAACACCCCGCCTTACTCAGACCACAATATTGTTCGCTTTGCCTGCAGGCTCACGGCTTTTCTTTGTGGCCCTCATGTGAAGACTTCCTGACAAGCCACCCATACGAGTGCTACTCTCATAATAACTAATTATATGGCTAGACACATGTGAGCCTATGGGGTCACACACATATATAATGAGGTACCATTTTATATATCATTTTTATTGTATTTATGGAATATAAATAACCCACGTAACTCGGGATCACTATTGGGCTTCTAATAATTAAGTATAGTACTTATTTTATTGGACTTAAAAATCAAATGAGAGGCCCATTTGAGCCCATATAAGGGGACGGCCTATAGAGGAGGTCAAAGAGGGGATGAGATCAAATCTTTGGGAAATAAATATGGGATATCTTCTAATTAATTTGATTACGATTTTACCTTTTATTTCTCCCCTCTTCTCCCTTATAAAAACACGGTACATACACACTCTTTCTTAAGGGTTTTATGTGTTCTTGTTTTCTATCACTTTGTATCTAGTTTATTCAAGGTGAATTCCAAAGTTACTGGGTTAAGACTAGCATCGATTTGGTATACAAGGAAGTGTAGTGTGGATACATCATAGAGGTGATCTCCATTGATCACTTGGTTTCATTTGGTGTTTCGTGTTGGGGTGAAGGTCACCGGTTGATTCTACCGATCACGCTACAAAGGTATTAATCTTTTCTTGTTTTAACTTTGATTGATCATATGACTCTATGGATCCGTTGATAGGTTCTTGATTCCGCTGCGTTTAATCTTTGTTTATATGATAATCATTTAATTCAACACCTATAGTGGTATCACGAGCCATCATATGATGTCAATTGATCATCTTGTATACGTAAAAATGGCTAAAAACGCGTGTTTTTTGATGGATTCAAAAAGAAGATTTTAAAACAACCCATAGGGCCTATTTTTAAAAAATAATTTGACCCAAATAGGGTCTTATAATATGTGATTTTTGATACCATAGCCATTTGTTATGCATACTTTAATTGGTTTTGTTATCGGGTACGTGTAAAAGGGCCTAAATCGCGTGTTTTGGAACGATTCTTGAATCGGTTTTAAATCAGCCCTTTGGGCATTAATTTCTGAATTAACATGGTTGTTATAAGGTCTTTAATACAGTACTAAATGATGCTTAAGCCATTGGTTACACGTACCAGTCGGGGTTTTAATTCTAGTTAATTTATTTATTCGATTCGTTGGCTAAACAATTTATTTCTTGTTAATCATTTTGTTTCCCTGACAAATACATGCATGTTTGGCCATGGACTTAGCCAACACCTTGTTAATACATGATATTATAGTATTATTATGTTGTGTATGCAAAGCCGATGAAAACGATGACCACTTGTGACTTGTTTCGCTTGATATTGCATTTAATTTTAATTTTGGGTTTTGCCATTGTTTCGGCTTCTTTTTGTATGATTTTAATTTTTGTTGTAGTCATTATTTGGGCACTTTATAGTAGTTAGATGATAGGATAAATGTATTTAATCATAAAATTATTGTAACCGATGTTTGGATTCGAATGGCGCAAGAGTTAAAGGCATAAAGTCAAATTCGGAGCTGTTGGAATGACTTCCACTAAAAATGGATTTCCCGTAGATCTATAAGGAGTTAAAGGCTGAATTTTGGGGAGCAAGTGCGAAACTCATGGAGCTACAACTTCTTCAACTGGAGCTCAGATTGGGGAAGACTCCTTCTAGGAGTTTCAGGCCCGTCAAGTCACCTATAAGTTTATGGCAGTTTTGGGCTTCAAGTTCATTTGGGGTTTCACTTGCTCATGATGGTTCCTGAAGAAAGTGGGAGCCCTCCTTGTGGTTGTGTGGTTAACCCTTTGTTGACTTATTGGTTCTCGTGATGGCTCATGAGACCAAGCATAGGTTTTTCATCGGTTGAGGCTTTGCATACTTATGGTTGTGTTTGTTTTGTTTGCTTTTATATATGCTTGGAATGTATATAACTTGCAAATGTTTTTATAAAACTAAAAATAAAACACAAACCAATTTTAGAAACTAAATCTTTGATTTAGTTTAAAGTTTAAATATGATTTGAAACTAAACACTTGTTTTTATATAAATAACACTAAATAAATGTTATGATTGTTATTTAATTTATGTATTGTTCAAACTAATATTTATTCCACCTAGGTTATATATATTAGTCATGAAAATGAACAACTTGACACACATAAAAACAAGTATTAGACTTAAGTTAAAAATAGTTTTTTAACTTGTGCTACGAAGGATGAATGCATGCTTCCTCGTACACACTTTTTGATCATTTATCAAAAATAATACCCGTCAAATTTAAGCCATGCCGTCCAATTGGTTGAGATCACTTTCAATTACTTTTTGCTCTATGTGAGACGTAGGTGAATTGTAACCCAAGGTGATTATTCTCTATGCGTGAGACCTAGATATATTCTCACATGTTCTCGCATTGGATGACTTAATCGAGTTAAGCAGGTGAGACCTTGGCTCGAGGCAAGGATGAGACTAAACATGCCAGCCTGACATTGTTTCTTTGATTAAAAATGTCATGAGTCCCAATGTAGGTCTAAGAATTGCACGGTTTTGCAATTGGTAAATTGTTATACCTGTTGTGATTCTATCATTGCTAGCAGATTCACTGGATGTGATGTAGAACCTTCAATGAGGATCGTAACCTTTTCAAATTAATGTTATTATTATATAAAACTTGGGTAGTTAATTTTAAATGGATGAATTATTGAAATACTAAATTCTTGAAACTTATTTTGTAGTTGGCTGCCAAATCAAACCACAAACCACAACTCATCAGGTTCAATTCTAGAAAAAGAGAAGTTGAATGGTAGAAACTTTTTGGGCTGGTAACACAACCTAAGGATTCTCCTTAGGAATGAACAAAAGTTGCACCACCTGGAAGAGGCCTTACCTGAAGCGCCTCCTGCCACTGCAACTGCTGCTGTTCGAACTCTACATCATAGGGTCGTAAACAAACGAGAAGTAGCTTTGTTCTTATGATGGTTATGCATGACCCCGAAGATCCAAACGAAATTGGAGGACCGACCAACATTTTGAGATTCCTAAGGAACTGAAATACTATGTTCTAGCAGTAGGCTTGCAAAAAGGGGGGGGGGAACTGTTTGAAAACTTGTCAAGGCAGTTTCATGCTTGCCAATGTAGGACGAGAAGGCCAATCTGTTAGCACCTATGTGCTGAAGATGAAAGCCTACTTGGATCAGATGGAGCGTCTTGGCTATCCCATGCCTCTAGTCCTTGGGGTGAACATGATTCTTACTTCACTCTCAAAGGATTATGACCAGTTCGTGCAAAATTATAACATACACGGCATGGGGAAGACTATACATGAATTGCATGCCATGCTAAAACTTGCAGAAAAAGGTATACCTAAGAAAACTCCTGCTGTCCTAGCTATAAGGCAAGGTCAAATCTAGAAACCTAAATCACAAGCACGGGGCAAGGGAAAGCAAAGAGGCAAGGGAAAAAGCAAGTTGGATTATGATCTCAAGCACAAGATCCCCCTACCTGCTAAAAAGGAGCATCCTGCTAAGGATACTAAGTGTCACCACTGTCACAAGACTGGACACTAGAAGAGGAACCGTCCTCTATATTTAATAGAGTTAAAGAAGAACAAAGCCAGTGCATCTGGCACATCAGGTATCTTCACTATAGAATTGTTCTCATTTCCTAAAAGTAATTCCTGGATTTATGACACTAGTTGTGGAACTCACATTTGTAATACAATCCAGGGGCTTAGAGGATATCAGAAGTTGAATAAAGGAGCTTTGGATCTGTATGTTGACAATGGAAACACTACAGCTGTCGAAGCTATAGGGAGCTTTGATCTTATCCTCCCTAGTGGAATGATTCTTGTATTAGATAATTGTCATTTTTCCCCTCCTATTCCTAGATGGGTTATTTCACTTTCGTGTTTATGGGATAATGGTTTTCGTCATAAATTTATGGATAATGATGCTATTTTAGTTTCTAAGGATAATATATGTTATTTTAATGCTTTTCCACGTGATGGTATTTTGAGATTGATATGCATAATCATATATCCAATGAACGTTCTATATACACATGTAGCAATAAGAAAACCAAGCACAACTTGGATTCTACTTTTCTATGGCATTCTCGTCTTGGCCATATAAACGAGAAATACATTGAGAAGCTGCAACACGATGGGCTTCTTAAGTCAATTGATGACGAGTCTTTTAACGTATGTGTATCTTGTATATCTGGCAAGATGGAAAGAAAGCCCTTCACTCATGCAAGTGAAAGAGCTGATGATCTACTTGGAATCATACATAGTGATGTATGTGGACCTTTTAGAACCATGTCTAGAGAAGGTGCTAACTACTACGTTACTTTTATTGACAACTTTAGTAGATATGGTTATGTTTACTTGATTAAACATAAACATAAAGTTTTTGAAATGTTCAAGACTTTCGAATACGAAGTAGAAAATCAACTCAGAAAGACTATAAAAGCACTTCGATCGGATTGAGGAGGGCGTGTTATTTAATCAAGAGTTTTTAGATCATCTAAGGTGTCGTGGGATCATCTCACAACTTACTCCTCCTTATACACCATAACACAATGGTGTATCAGAAATGAGATATCAAACCTTACTAGATATGGTTTAATCCATGATGAGTCTAACTACTTTACCAATGTCCTTTTGGGGCTATGCTCTAGAGTCTGCTGCACGCATACTCAATATGGTTCCAACAAAGAAGGTATATAAAGAACTCCATATGAAATTGTGGGCATGGGAAAATCCTAACTCTGTCTTACTTGGAAGTCTGGGTTGTGAGTCGGCCCTTTTGGTTAAAGAGACACACCAAACAAACTTGAGTACAGATCTATCAAGTGCATCTTCGTAGGATACCCAAAGGAAACAATAGGTTACTATTTCTACTACCCACTTAAGAACAAAAAATTTTGTGCTGGTATGGAGAGTTTTTTGAGGGACCCAATCTAATATAACAAGAAGCAGTGGGAGCCACCCCCACCGTAGACTGTAAAATCAAACTCTGTTGATATTGTTTGATTTTTGATAACTTTAGCTACCCTACCTCTAATCTTATCAAGGTTAACAAAATTGAGTAAAGCAACATGTTTACTCAATATGGTTCCAATCAAGAAGGTAACTAAGACACCATCAGGTTATAGAATAGGAAAACTCCCATTAAGTCTTAACTGAAGTTCTGAATTTGTTAAGATCATGTTAAGCGTGTTTTAGCAAACCAGAGTCAAGAACTGTCAGTAAATATTATACCTCTCAAATGAGAATAATTTGATTGTTACTCAACTTGCTGTGTTTTTGGAGAAAGTCTCCTCTTACAAAAAGCAAGTGGGAGCATCTGTTTTGGAGAAAGTATCTTCTTACACAACCTTCTGAATTTACTAGTGAACAACATAATGAATGTTGAGATATAGTCCATGAAAGAATCATTTTTTGGAATTTGATTGATCTTTCACCAATCGGTAAGACTGAAAGGTTAAATTGATTCTTCTATGAGAAGACTAATATGGACAAAAATATACACACATTTAAACGCAAGCCTTGTAGTAAGGGTTTTACTTATACTCAAGCGGTTGACTATGATTAAAGCTTCTATTTCCTTGCAAGCGTAAAATGAATAAAGATAGTAAATACCATACTTGATTTCCTGAATATGAAATATGGCAATTGGATGTCTAAAATCCTTCTTGAATGATTAACTTTGCGAGGACGTTGTGTTAATCAAAAGGGTTTATGAATCCAAGTTATCTTTAAAAAATGTGTAAGCTGTAAAATTCAAGTGTGGGTTAGAGCATGCATCTAGGAGCTGGAATCTTAAGTTTAAATCAACAATTTGATTTTGTTTGAAACAAATAGAACTCCCGAGTACACCTTAAAGCTAGTCGGAGCATTGTGTTTTGTCTTTCTTATATCTTATATGTTGTCAACATATTGGAAATAATATTTCACCTAAGCTAGATTTTAATCCTTAGTTTGGAATAATGTTTCTATCAAGAGATATACGAAATAAAACATACAGCCTTGGAACAAATGTTTATTGGGAAAAATATACGCGATTAACAAGTCTAACACAATATGACACATCATTGAGCAAGACTCAAAGTTCTGTCTCACCTGATGAGTTGAACACATGCATGAAAACGTTTAGTTCAGCTAAAGTTTTCATTATTTATGTCATGATATGTATTAGACTAATTGTAACACTTGTATGAATGCAAGATCAACCATTATAACTAAGTGAAAGTTATTAGACTATTATTGAAAGAACATTCTAAAAGGCCTGCAAAGGACTAAAGACATGTTCATCGTTTACGGATTTTAATTAAGGAGATTAGTGTTGAGGTTATACACTAATGCTTATTTTGATTGAGATGATTCTCAATCCTAGTCATAGCAGGATTCCATTATAACGAGAATACTGTTGACTAGACATACTTTATTAAAAGCATTGTTGCACTATTCATTAAAGAATAAGAATACTTTACAGTTTGGGAAGTTGTTAAGAAGATTGTCTCATATAGGTGGTTTTGCTTGCTTTAAACAACCTATATAATTTGTTATGGCGATGCTAGTATTATTGTATTAGCACTTGAACGCACATATACAAAATGACAATCATCGTATTATTCAAAACCTTCATTGGTTTGTGAATTTTGAAGTAAGTATTCTCAAAGTTCATACATATGACAACTTAGCTGATCCTTTTACAAAGGCCAATATCTTTTACCAAACATGTTGAACATGCAAGGAACATTAGACTTTGACCTGCTAGTAGTCTCATGTATATATGATATTAGTATTTGGATAATGAAACGTTAAGAAATTGTATTAAACGATAAGTTGATATACCTGGTATGATCGTCTTCATTTATACAACTGTGTTCTATATTAGCATGTTTAATTCCATGAATAATTTATTTATTCTAAATCGTCCATTACTTGTTGATGATAAGAGAGTATCATTAAAATAAGGCAAAGGTGAGTGTTTTGGTCATATTCATATGGTATGAATGTTAATGGATGATACCGCCAAACGCATATGTTGTTCATTGGATGAACATTGGACTGACCCAACCTACGAGTATTCACTACATGGATAGGCATCAATAGTGAATCTCGCAAGTGGTTATGTCTCTCATCCTCAGACTTGAGATGCAAGTAGGTTTTGTGTGTGTGGAATGCCAATTTTTGATATGGTTCAATGTTGACCTATTGAAGGCTGCTATAAAGGCCATTTTCAGGAGAGATATGAAACACATAACGGACACGTGTAGTCAATATAGGATTTGTTCTCCACTATGATTAGGGAGTAAGATATACTGGGTACACTCGTTGATTTGAGCTGATGTATGTGTACTGGCGCACCCAACAATGTAATTAAGATTGATTACTAGATTAATTTGGTAATTAGGTCAATGTCTATATCGAGAATATATATAATTGTTTAACTTAAGAAGATTATGATCCATGTCAGTTTGTTCAGCACAAGTATCTATAACAAAAGGATGATTGATATCTAAATCATTTAAATAAGATGTTTAAGAAACTATCCTCGTGTGTTTCTGAGGGCATTGGCGTGTTGTTAGACGCTAACCTTTGCTTGTATAATTACTTGGTTATTATGACGTGTGCAAGTGGGAGCTGTTAGAGTTGCTCCTGCATAATAAATTATTTATGGTCTAGACACATGTGTGCCTATAGCGGTCGCACACACTATACCTGATTGGTACCATATTTATTATCGTGTTTATAGTATTATCGGTATATAAATAACCTACGTAACTCGAGATCAATAGGGGGATTACTAATAAATAAGGTAGTGTATATATTTATTGGACTTGAAAGGTTTTAAGTAAGCCTATTAAACACCTATGAGGGAGGCCATCCTATATGAAGAGGAAAAAATAAAGATAAGATCAAGTTTTATGAGTAAATTATTATGAGTTATTCTCTCATTATTTGAATTACTAATTTACCATATTAATCTATCCACACTCTTTTCTCCCCTATAAAAAACACAGCACACAAAACTCATACAGATATGTAGTTTTTGTTTTTCTTGATCCATAACTTTTGTATCTGGTTCATCAAAAGTAATTTTATAAGGTTACGAGGTTAAACTAAGCTTCTATTTGGTATAAAAGGAGTGTAGTGTGGATTCATCATAGAGGGTGACTCTCCATTGATCACTTGGTTTCATTGGAAGTGTTGTGTTAAGGTGAAGGTCACCATTTGATTCTATTGATCACGCTACAAAGGTACTACTTTTCTTGTTTTAACTTTGATTGATCATATGACTCTATGGATCCGTTGATAGGTGCTTGTTCCGCTGCGTTTAATATTTGTTTATATGATATTCATTTGATTCAACACCTATATCAGTTGCTTTACATAGTCCAAGTCATAGAGTTACAGTAACATGGCATCAGAAGCTTGGACATATGTCTGAACAAGGAATGAAGATTCTTGTTGGAAAGAAATCTACTTCCTGGCCTCATATAAGTTTCTTTTCCTTCTAGTGACACTGTGTTATCAGCAAGTAGCATCGCCGAAAGTTTAAGACATCAAATTCTAGAAGTGTCTGTGTTCTAGAATTGGTTCACTCTGATGTGTAGCAAGCACCGTTTTTATCCCTGAGAGGAGCAAAGTACTTTGTATCCTTCATTGATGACTATTCCAGGGGATGTTGGGTGTACCCAATCAAGAAGAAGTCTGATGTGTTTGAAGTTTTCAAAGTTTACAAAGCGCAAATTAAACTTGATTCTGGAAAGAAGAACAAGTGTTGCGGATACGGGATAATGGAGGTTGATACACTGGTGGATGAATTTGATACTTTTTACAAGGAAGAAGGAATCAAAGGCAGTGTCACACGGCATACACTCCTCTACAAAATGGAGTGGATAGAGATGATTGACAGAAAAACTTGTTAGAAAGAGCATAAAAGTCAATGTTGGCAAACTGCCGCTTTGGGAAAATCATTCTGGGCGGAAGCAGTTAATACCGCATGTTATGTGATAAATCGTTCACCTTCAACGCTAGTTAAGTTTGAAGACACGTGGAAGATATGGACGGGAAAGCTGATAAACTATTCAGACCTTAATATATTTGAAAGTCCTGTGTACATGATGTACAATACCCAAGAAACTACAAAGCTGGATCTAAAATCCAGAAAATGCTTGTTCTTGGGGTACGCTGACGGAGTAAAGGGGTATCGCTTGTGGGACCCCACTACCCATAAAGTAGTCGTCAGCAGAGATGTTGTCTTTATAGAAGACAAAATTCAAGAAAATGAAGAAGGTGATAGCACTATAAGGGAAACTACATCAATACAGATGGAAAAGGAATTTCAGTCGAATGACTCTTTTGAAGCTGCACCTCAGCACGAGGTGAATGAGACAAACGAGTCTCAAGTTCCAGCAACCTGTACTCTTAATCATGAAAGAAAACGTCCAAGGTGGCACTCAGATTATGTTATGGAGAGCAGCGTTGCATATTGTCTTCTTATAGAGGAAGGAGAGTTGTCAACTCTTCAAGAAGCTCTGAATAATCCAGATGCGCCGTTCTAGAATGAAGCAATGCAAGAAGAAATTGAACCCCTTCATAAGAGTAAAAACTTGGAGTGGTGCCTCATACAGGTAGGTAGAATGTTCATTGGAAAACAAATCAGTGTTCTATTCCAATAGGTGTATAAGATCAAGAGAAACGGTGATGATCAAGTGGAGCGGTATCGTGCAAGATTGGTGGTTAAAGGATATGCTCAGAAAGAAGGAATCGACTTCAACGAAATTTTTTCCCCTGTGGTACGAATGACAACAATTCGAGTGGTTCTGGCAATGTGTGCTACATATGATTTACATCTAGAGCAGCTAGATGTGAAAACTGCATTTCTTCATAGGAAATCTTGAAGAAGAAATTTATATGCTCCAACCAGAAGGTTTTGAACAAAAAGGAAAAGAGAACTTGGTTTGCAGGTTAAACAAATCTCTGTACGGTTTAAAGCAGGCGCCGCGGTGTTGGTACAAGAGATTTGATTCTTTCATCATTGGCCTTGGATATAACAGACTACACGCAGACCCTTGTGCATATTTCAAGAGGTTTGGAAATAATGATTTTGTCATTTTGCTGTTATATGTTGACGACATGTTGGTCGCAGGCCCCAACAAAGATCGTATCAGTAAATTAAAGGCACAACTCGCTAGGGAATTCGAGATGAAAGACTTGGGACCCGCAAACAAGATTCTAGGGATGCAAATTCACCGAGATAGAGTTAGTAGGAAAATTTGGCTTTCACAGAAAAGTTATGTGAAGAAAATCTTGCAAAGGTTCAATATGCAAGATTGTAAGCCAATATCAACCCCGTTTGCTACTAATATCAAGTTATCCTCCAAGATGAGTCCTAGCAGTGAAAAAGAGAGGATGGAGATGTCTCGAGTACCGTATGCATCAGCAGTGGGAAGTTTAATGTTCGCGATGATTTGTACAAGACCAGACATTGTACATGCAGTGGGAGTAGTGAGTCAGTACATGGCAGAACCTGGTAAAAAGCATTAGGAAGCTGTGAAGAGGATCCTTAGATATATTAAAGTAACCTCAGATGTTGCATTATATTATGGGTAATCGGGTTTAACTGTCAAGGGATATGTTGATTCTGATTACGCAGGTGATCTGGACGGAAGTAAATCAACCACTAGGTATGTGTTTACACTTTCTGGCGGAACTGTAAGTTGGGTTTCAAAACTGCAGTCAGTTGTGACTATGTCAACAACGGAAGCAGAATATGTTGCAGCTGCTCAAGCCAGCAAAGAAGCAGTATGGTTGAAGATGTTGTTGGACGAACTCAGTCACGAACAAGAGAAAATTACTCTATTTTGTGACAACCAGAGTGCCTTGTATCTTGCAAGGAATCCAACATTTCATTCAAAGACAAAGCAAATACGAGTTCAGTATCACTTCGTTCGTGAGAAAGTGAAAGAAGAAACCGTGGATATGCAGAAAATTGATACTGATGATAACGTGACAGATTATATGACAAAATCAATCAACTGTGACAAGTTCATATGATGTCGATCCTCATGCGGCCTAGCAGAAACGTAAGCAACATAAATGTGCAAGGAAGTATAACGGTGTGAAGATCGATTTAGCTTCAATCGAATCTTCAACTGAGAGATTGTTGATATCTATTGGTTTCTAGAAAGGTTGGTTTCTAGAAGGAGGTGCTTACAATTCAATTGTACGGTGGAATGGTCAAATAAGGATGAATGTAGGCGCCTACAATGCATGTCTATACACATGCATGCACAAGGAATAACATATTTGTCAAATATGAAAGCATATCAGGCGCCAACCATTTCTATTTATGTTCACATGGACCAACATGCATCTTACTAGCGCTATAAATAGAAGTGCATAGAAGTCTATTTGATGCATCCCATTCCAAAAGCAAAATAACAACAAAGTGTCTCCTACTAGTGTGTGTGAGGTTATTAGAGAGTTTGTGTATAGCTCCTAATTACAAGAGATAGTGTTAATCTTTGTAATTAGAGAGACGGTGTGATTCATAATTTCCATCATAGTGAAGCGTATCTTTCCTTACCTGTGGTTTTTACCCTATTGGAGGTTTCCACGTTAAATCCGTGTGTCATCTTTTATTGCATTTCATCTTTTAATTGTGGTTTTGCTTCAGTCCGATGTCACTTTTTTCAACATCTAAATGAAACAAGTTAGATTTTCACTAGGTGCCGAAGAGGCCATGTCAAGCTCAATCTCGTTCTGAGCATAAGGGTAAAACTGGCGAACAAGATGTATAAACATGGGGAGATAGTCAAATACCATATAAAAAAAGTCTTTCCTGGGTATCAAGCTTTATTTACATTAATTCACAAAAGGCTCACAAATTCATGATGTTTCATTTAGACGCCCCATCAGCTACGTCACAAAACCAACATGGTTAAAGTTACCAGTACATCATGATTAATACCAGCAAGTTTATATGCGGAGTTAAACCACCAGATCCGACAAGGGTGGTTTAACTGCTACTAAATACCAGCAAATCCGGCCACCACCAGATCCACCAAACACCCCTTTGACTATTTTTTATTTTTTGATTCAACCAAGATCCACTACAATACAAATAAATTTTTACCTAATCAACGACGATGAAGAAGAATAAGACGATTCCGGCGAAGTCGCTGTCGTCGGGACTCCAACCGTTGCTGCTCCGGTAACTACAACAACCTTTACACCTTCCGTCGGAAAAGTACCAGATTCCGGCGACGTGGACGTGTGTATAAAATCAAAGAATATGGGCCGCCTCATGTATAATATACATGGGTCTCCAAAAAAAACATAATAAAAAAATATATATTACACTTACACAAAGTTTACTTGCAAATGACACTTGTTAAATTTTTTTATAAAGTCTCATAAGTCTTTCAGGTCACCTTAGGCATTTTGAGAAACAAAAAATATTTAAGTCATTTAACACCTATCACTTGTACTTTTGGGGCAAATAAATAATTAGAGCATTTTAAAATTCAATCCCACATGGATTAAAGAAATGAAGTGTTGCTAGCTTATATAGTACTCCCTCCGTCTTATTTTTATTGTCCGAGTTTTTTTTGATGTTCCAATTTAATTGCCGACTACTAAAAATAGATAAAGAAGTTTAATCAAGTTTACTATATTGCCTTTGTTTGAAATTAATATAACAAACTTTAAAGAAGACTTTAATTAATTAGCTAAGAGTAAAATTGTTATTCTGTCAAAAAGTAAGAAAGAGAAAACCGTAATAAATGCACTTTTCTTAAACTGTGTGTTTTTTGTCGGGGACAATAATTTTGAGACGAAAGGAAGGATACTACGATAACTTACATGGAAATCTGTACAAACTCTTAACTTTTTTTTTTAACGAGTATACATTTTTTAACTCTTTCTTTTGTCATTTTTAACATTATGTCTTTTTTACAGCGGAATAGTCAACATAAATTATAAATGAAATTTTTTTGACTATTCAATTTCTTCTAATTAAAAAAAGATTTTATAATTCTTTTATGATATCACATGTAATTTGTGAATTTTAAAATAACAAAATCAAAAAAGTGATTTTATTTTATAAATCACATGCGATTTTCAGACCAAAAATATCTTTTTTTTTGAACTAAAGGACCAAAATACAACACTACAAAATAGAGCTTGTTAAAAAGTTAGACAAAAGTAGATCTAAAGTGGTTTCTATGAAAAATAAAATTACTTCTCATCGCGATTGTGTATTTTTCAGTTGCTGAATGATGATTTATCAGTTTGCATGTTTGTTTATTTTATAATAAAAAGTGGAAAAGCTGCTTTTTCGAATTGTCATTGCTAATTAAAGCATAATTTTGACAAAGAAAAAGGTAAGTTTGAGGAAGGTGCTTTTGATGATTTGTTTTTTACTTTCTGTCCACAATTGTGTTTTGATAAGCTGGGGATAATTTGCATGTTAGGCCTTTCAAGTTTATGATATTGATGGCAAAAGTTTATTTAGCTACTTTTTGATGAATGCAGTTTCAACCTGTAATCCTACATTGGTTGAAGAAATGAATTGTTGCTACTTAATAACTTAATATACTATAGCGTAGCGGGTTATGCATGTTCCAAGTAATATAATGTTTCTATGTCTATATTCAATTGAAACGTGACTTACACATCTTCAAATGTGTCAAGACAATGGTTTATCGAAGTATACTTAATGAAGTTCAGTAAATCTTTAATGAGAATTTAGTAATTAGCTATAATAGATTTTCATTGCACCTAGCATTATAAACCTGGTTAATTGTTGGTGAATTTTTTTGAACTACACTTCTTTAATATGTATAGTTCACTTTGTTGGGATATCATTTATGTATAAAAGGTGGCACTCTAGGCTTATCGGGTCATTAGGTCATAAAACTTAAATGGTATGCAAAGACAAAAAGAAAAACACGATCATACATCTTTTAGGGTGTCTTAAATCCATGTAGTAGAATTGCTCTCAGGCATACAATGAAACTCCATAAGTCGACATTGAATTTAGTTACCTTTCAATCTTTTCTATCAAAGCAATTTCAACCTTCAATCCCACATAGACTAACGATAAAAACAGCCACTAGTTCATACGAGTTGGAAAATGACTCGCGCGTTGCGACGGGAGCTAACATGTTACTGCAACGTATCGGTAAAACGTAGATAACGTACAGGTAAAACATAGATAGCAAGATGGTATGGTATATGCCAACAGTGTTTTCATACTGTGTCGATGCTAATAGAGTTGCAAAACACTTAGGTCTCGAACGATGGAGGTAACCAATAATCCAAACAACTTGCACAATACAAAGAGTAATGAAAAGTTTGCTTTCATTAAGCTTACTTTACTTGACAATAGTACGCCAACTATTGTACATGCAAAAGGGATGCTATGCCAAAAGAATTACATATAACTGTACATAATCCGGGTAACCATATATAAGAACATGACTAACGCATACGAAGTTATTAGCTATGCACCTATATCGGTTCGAGGATTTAGACATAACAGAAAATGATTGTAGCAATACTCATTTCTGGACACATCACACCCACATATTCATGCATAATCCAATCTGTTATTATCCCATTTGGTGATTTTCTTTGACAATAAATAAATGACTTTTTCGAAGAAACTTTAAAACCACAATTATCATCAATAACTTTCTCGTGGCATGTTGTAGCTTCCAGATTTATTATGCTATCATTGGCATGCTTCTTGTATCTTGATGTAAATAAGTACCACTTCTCTGTTTCAAATTGCAAAGGAAGTGGATGATTATCACCTGCATTTTTGCATGCATATGATTAAGGATAAAGCTTACTACCAAATAACATAAACGAAGATAATAATCAATTATGAGATATAATATCGTAGTTAGATGATGCACACGTACCTAATGATAATCAATAGTGAGATATAATATCGTTGCAGCGGGGGCTAATTTATTCTCAAGACGTGTAGTTAAATTGTTTTTGCAAAAGGTGGACGATTTATAGCAACTTCGGTGTAGGATGATGACCGAACTTGAGCGTCTTGGAGACAGCGTTATGGCGTTACGCGATTCTTTTTGCTGTACGGATCGTAATGATGAGTGGTAATTATAAATGGTGTACTGTGATAAAAATAGGATGTTGTTTCTTCTTATGTGTGGTAACAAAACATGGTAAACTTGTAGCCTATTGTTAGCATAGGTTACGTGGTGAACCTGGTAGCTCTGTGGGCCCACTTCGAGTAAGGCTGAGAGAGGGAAGCGGGTTCTTGTCTTCTCCTGTTCTGGTTCCTCATGTCGTTGAGTTTGAATGTTTAGGGTTGGGAACGCATCAGTTATTTGCGGATGCCTGTGTAAATTGTGAATGTCCGTTAACATATATAAATTGGTGTCATCAGCGTACATAATATAGAAATGTCGTACATACAGTTATTGAATCTGGTATGGTTCAGCTATGTTCGGGTTTAGGTAGTAGTGAGTTGCCGATGAACCTGATAGTGTAGCCATGTATTCATAAACATGAGTGCCGGTTTGTGTTTGTGAATGTATATTGTATATGAGTTTGTAATTGGTAAAACGTAACGTTGTATGTAATCCTCAGCAAGAACTCACCACAATGACGATTGGCTTTTGCATTAATTCATATTCGGCCATGTTAAACTCCGTTGCCATTTCATTCCATAATGTGAGGCCAATGATCCCACTACAAACAATGTTATTGGTTTTATCAGACATGATTTAAAATAGCGATTAGCATTAACATTTTCAACAACACATTTACCTTAGATTCTGAATATCAATTATTTGCTGGTGAATACGATTTGTAGTTGCATCCCCTGATGTCAAAACCCTGTTGATCCCTTGGATGCAACCAATATAGTCTGTCAGTATAGGAGGTAGTTATTTGAATGACAATTACGCTAAGAGCCTTATGGTATTGTAACTGTTCATAAAGCGTAAACAACGTAGAATGATTTAGAACCTATACTTCATAAAGGTGACTCTACAAATTTGAGGCATTTTTTTGCTAGAAATAATTTACTACACTATACTAAATTCAAGTTTAATTTGCAAAATAGAATTGGACTATTAATACAGTAAAATTTAACACACATTAACAAAATGGATACAAAGATTCTATTATATTGGAAGACGGTTGTCATAATGTAACTGGTTTTAAAGTGTAGAAAAGTAAAATAGATAATGTTATTCTACCTGTTAGGACTGTGTTTCTAGAGTTGGCTCTTGATTGGTAACAAAAAGAAATATAAAATGAAACAGACACCCAAACTTATCACCTAACAATAATGTTGTTGATTATATTACCATAGTGTTGCGACTCAGCCAACGGATTATCAATACGTGTAGCAGAACTGCGATCAAGTGAATCGTTTTCAGTACCTGCCAAACAGAATACGACACATAAAGTTGACCGTATACACATAGGGAAACAACACACAATAAACCCATAGTATGATAACTAACCTATGACGTCAGCATGAGATATATGACGACTTGTTTGAAAAATGAGCTTTTTTCTGCAACTAAGCAAACCAATGAATTTGAAATAAGCAAAAACATGAGATAATCAGTTTAATAAGCAATTCTAAACAGTAACACACCCTGCAAGTAGGAGTGGCTGCAACAAATTTCATTCTGACTCTTTTGATTATTTCAGGGGTTATTTTATTTGTATAACTTGAAATAATCCAAATTTTCCAAACAATCCAAGGACTGATTATCTGGTTATCACAACCGTAGTTAGTAGGAGCACTGTCTTCTCAAACTCGTGTTGTTACTATTGGTTATCTGAATCTAATTGTTTCAGTTCACAAAATCATGTTTCGCATAATATGCCAAACACTCCTTACGTCTTCCATACATGCTTACTCATTTTTGTTTTTATGCCTAATTCCCTGATGTTATTGGATTAGTTTACTGACTTTTATAAAAGCAGTATGACTGTTTTATCAAGTATTCCCAATCCCAAATATTGTGTTTTTAGTTATATCAGTTTAATGTTATTGTGCTAGGTGATACAAAGGTGATTGCGGCTGTGTATTGCTGTGTATGGACCGAAAGACGGAACTAAGAAAAATGAAAATAAACATGCTGTGAAGAAACAATTCTTGAAACAACAATAACAAATTACACCTCCTTATAAGCTTGTGGCGACTTATCAGCAACACGGCTAGAACGTCTCACAGTCGACAAATCCACCCGCTTCCGTGGCCCCCTATTCACTTTCTTCATCTGCCATTATAAACCAAACACAAAACCCCACTTACATAAATCTAATAATCGTGCAACAAACACTATAAGTACAATAAATATAAAAAGGAACATACATGTGATGGTTTAAGAGTTAAAGGGGTTCGTAAATACTGAGCTAAAACAGTAACTTTAAATAACCCGAATCTCCCAATTCATTAGCAAGCATGTCACATTTGCCTTCGTACTCGAGCGCTATGCATTCCCAAACATACACAAACACGCTAATTAGCTTCATAAAATCTAACTTATCCAACATACATGATCATATATCAACATGTAGATAACATCAATTTGTCATCTTATCAAACAGTTGGTACCCAATCAAAATGTTACTTAAGTTTTGATCTTTTTTCAAACATGGATATCGTAACAAAAGTTTGCATTAACTTTCTGATTGGAATTAGTAAATATATCAATAACATGGATGTTTGAGAATTGTTCGTAACATAATATAAGTAAACAAAAAGGTTAAGAACTACATAACTTTGATTTTAAACTACCAAACTATTTGGCGATGGTTTCATATGTAAAACAACATCAATAAGCTAATCCTTGGAGACTTTTCATTTGATTAATTGAATAAAAAAATAGAACATGATACATCACCTTGATCAATTGAATATAATAATCTTCTTCCCCATCATCATGTATGAAATTCACATTTAAAATGATTTGAGTGAAATTACAAAAAAAAGACCTTGGTTGACTGGAAAATAACGTGTTTCTAAAATGATTAGGTGCGTGTGTTTTTAGATTACGGTGATTGTAGGTTTGATGTGAGGACACCGATTTGTGTTTGGATACATCTGGAAGAGACGGTGGATTTGATATATAGATGCCACGTATAACTATATCAATGTAAATTGTTTTAGTTGGGCCAATAAAACAGATCACCTTAAGCCCACCAAAATATAGCAGGCTTTTGTCGCCTACCTTCATGATCTTTAGTATATTGTTGAATGATTCTCGTATAAAGCTGTTGTTTGTTGTCTTGGTCACATAGTTCGATAATAACAACATGAACATCAGAACATGTCAACTAGTTTGACA